>JACEHZ010000062.1:0-125000 GCA_017893485.1 Hemerocallis citrina | reverse complement strand
TACATAGGTGATTTCTTACTTAAGAGTAACCCGCATTACTTTGCTTGGATATCTGACACATAAGAATCATTAAAAGCCTAGCATAACCTGTTACCTTACGGGCATCACTATTTCATCATGGAAATGGGCATGGGAAAATTCCCACAATGATCCAACTTGGTATTTACAATTTAGTTTTCCCTTTAAACCTAGATCTTAGGATCTCCAGTCAGCTAGGTTGGGTGTCCATTGTATCGACTTATTCTTTTATGGGCTTTACTCCCATTTTCCTCGATGATTTATCAACTAACTCTGTTTAACCCTTTGGTTAACGGATCCGCAATATTATCCTTTGACTTTACATAGTCCACAGAGATAACCCCAGTAGAGAGTAGTTGTCTAATGGTAATATGTTTTCGATGAATATATCTAGATTTACCATTATACATATTACTCTGTACTCTACAAATTGCAGATTAACTATCTGAATGTATGCAGATTGGAGGCACAAGCTTCGTCCACCTTGGAATATCCTTAAGGAAGTGGCATAATCATTCAGCCTCTTCTCCACATTTGTCTAGTGCAATAAATTCAGATTCCATCGTGGATTTAGCGATCATTGTTTGTTTCGAGGATTTCCAAGAAACTACTGCACCACCTAGTGTAAATACATAGCCACTAGTGGATTTTGAATTATCACTAGATATTTAGTTTGCATCACTGTATCCTTCAAGTACAGCCGGGTTTCTTGTATAGTGCAGCCCATAGTTACGAGTAAAATACAAGTACTTCAGTACTCTTGTAATTGCTTGTCAATGCTCGCTTCCAGGATTACTCGTATATCTACTTAGTTTACTCACTGCATAGGCTATGTCTAGTCTTGTACAACTCATTAAGTACATTAGACTGCCTATGATTCTTAGGTATTCTACTTGAGAAATACTCTCACCTTTATTCTTCGATAAATGTAAAGTTATATCTATTGGAGTTCTGGCAGTTCCACAATTATCTTTTTCAAATTTTCCTAGAATATTGTCAACATAATGTAACTGGCTTAAAATAAGCTCGTCCGATGTTCTTGTGATTATTTTCCCAATATAACATCAGCTAGTCCTATGTCTTTCATGTCAAACCTCGAGTTCAACATGTTTTTAGCAGATTTAATTATCTGATCATTACTTCCAATAATAAGCATGTCATCTACATACAAATATATAATGACACATCCATCATCTGTGTCTTTGACATATACACATTTGTCACATTCATTGATCTTGAAGCTATTTGTCATCATGACATTGTCAAATTTCTCATGCCACTGCTTTGGAGCTTGTTTCAAGCCATATAATGACTTCACCAATTTACACACTTTCTTTTCATGTCCTGGAGCTGAAAAGCCCTCGGGTTGTTCCATGTAGATTTCTTCATCTAAATCTCCATTAAGAAAAGCTATTTTTACATCTATTTGATGTACTTCAAGATTGCGCAGAGCTATTACTGCAAGTACCATCCTAATGGAATTTATTCTCGTCACAGGAGAATATGTATCAAAGTAATCAAGACCTTCCTTTTGTTTGTAGCCTTTAATTACAAGTCTTGCCTTGTATTTTTCAATTGATCCATCAGGTTTCATTTTTCTCTTAAAGATCCATTTGGAACCTAAAGGTTTACTACCTTGTGGAAGATCCACTAGTTCCCAAGTATGATTTTGCAAGATAGAATCAATTTCGCTCTTGATGACTTCTTTCCATAGAAGACCATCACTAGAGTTCACCGCTTCCTTGAAGGTTTGGGGTTCACCTTCAAGCATAAGTCAAGAAATCCGGACCAAAAGATATTTCCATTCCTGTTCTTTTATTGCGTCGAGGTTCCTCCTTAACTTCTTCATCTTGGTCTTCACTATCTTCACTAATAGTCTTATGTGTTCGTTTGGAGGAACTTGGTTCCTCCTTTAACTTACATGCAAATACTTCTTCAAAGAACGATGCATTTCTAGACTCTATTATCGTGTTATTTGATATATCAGTGATATCATATTTGTACACCAAGAACCGATAGACACTACTGTTAAGTGCATATCCAATGAAAATGCAATCAATCGTTTTTAGTCATATTTTCACTTTCTTAGGTGGAGGTACTGGCACCTTGGTAAGACATCCCCACATTCGTAAGTAATTGTAGGATGACTTTCTTCCTTTCCATAATTCATATGGAGTTTTCTCTTTTTTCTTTTTGGGCACCTTATTTAAAAGGTAGTTAGTTGAAAGAATAGCTTCTCCCCATAAGTTTGATGGCAAACCAGAACTTATTAACATTGCATTCATCATTTTTTTCAATGTACGATTCTTTCTCTCAGTAACACCGTTGGACTGAGGAGAATAAGGAGCTGTCGTTTTATGTATAATCCCATGCTTAGCACACGTGTCAGCAAATGGCGATTCATACTCTCCACCTCGGTCTCTTCTTAGTGCCTTAATTTTCATATTAAGTTGGTTCTCAACTTCATTCTTATAGAGAACAAATTTCTCTATAGCTTCATCCTTGCTTTTAAGCAAATATACATAGCAGTATTTCGTGCTATCATCAATGAAGGTAATAAAATATTTATTACCACCTCTTATTTGTATCATTTTCAAATCACAAATATCAGTGTGAATTAGATCAAAAGGTTCAGTGTTTCTTTCAACACTTTTAAACGATGATCTTGTTAGTTTTGCCTCAATACAAGTTTCACACTTGTGTTTAGAATCAATTTGAAATGTTGGTATGTAATTCAAGTTAATTAGTCTATACAACGTGTCATAATTAACATGTCCTAGTCTACCATGCCATAAACTGGAAGACTCAAGCATATAAGTAGAAGAGCTAGCTTTATTAATATTCTTGACCATGGTCATTACATTGAGTTTGAACATTCCACCACTCATGTAGCGCCTCGAATTTTCAATATAATATCTCAGAAATATGTGGCACAATTTCAGAATCAACTTCAATGTAATCGTAAACATAGCAACCAAATACAAGGAAAAATTAAAACTTTTTATTACATCTGTAATGCCCCGATTTTTCATTTAATGGAATTTTTTTTTTTTTTTGCAAGTAGTGTGCACGTGCAATATTTTGATAATTATTTTCATTATGATGAGTATAGATATTTAAATATGTGCTCTTTAATTATTTTTATATAAAGCCCTTTTTCAAATAGACAAAAGCCTTTCCTTCTAGAAGCCCAAATTGAATTTATTTAGTTTCTTTTATAAGTTACTATTTTGGCCCATAAACTAAAGCCCATGAGCTATTTTATTTTTAAATACAACTTGTAATGTAGAATACATTTTAAAGATTATTTTTATGTAAAATATAATGTACAAATCTTTGGAGACCAAGTTGCATGCACGCGCATTGCACGTACACGTGCAAAGTGCACCTTTCATGCTAGGCCGGTTTTGGAGTTTAGGAGGGAAAATCAAAATTTTGAGTGGAGTCATGCTGGTGGTTGTTACTTGATCATGGGTGGTTAGTGTAACTCCTCCTTAAATCTTAGCCATTTGCTTCTAACTCCTAAGTTAATCCTAGCCCTCCATTTTCCTAAACTTTTAGTATACACTACAAGAAAAACCTTTTTTCGCAACGCCAAATGTCGTTGCTAAAACTCGTTTGTCGTTGCAAAAATATTTTTGGCAACGACATTTGTCGTTGAAAGGTCGTTGCGCGTCCAGGCGTCGCAAAAGATTTTGACTACGACTTTTTTGTCGTTGCCAAACATAGATTTTTCGCAACGACATTGTCGTTGCAATATATCTTGTCGTTGCCATACATAATTTCACCCGTGCTAAGGTATAAAATCAATCGCAACAACTTTTGTCGTTGCCAAACATACTTCATATATTTGGCAACGACTCAAGTCCCTGCTAAAGATGTTTTTTCGCAATGAATTATTGTCGTTGCCTTACATTCTTTCTATTTTGGCAACTACTACTGTCGTTGACAAAGCTCGACTGTTTTGCAATTATTTTTATTATTGCTTTGCATTACTTGTATTTTGATAACAACTATAGTCGTTGCTAAATATACCAATTGTCGTTGCAAAAGTTTAATTCTTTTCGAAACAAATTATATATTGCCGTTGCATCAGCCCTGTCCTAAAACTAGCATACACTTCAAAAACATTAAAAACCAACATCATTCCAAAAACTATAATATTAAACTTGTCCAACATATTACATTTATGTCATATAAGAAGCAATGCCCAAAATATTACAACCATCAACTTCTCATATAAGATACAAGTAGCAAAAAATTGGGGTTGATGTTGGAGAGTTCATAACCTAAACCAACAGCTAACTCATATAAGTCATAAGATATATCAAATCATACACTATCAAAATATGATACCAAAATATATGCTCCCGGACCAATGGCTTCGTTCCCTAATTCTCCAAATACAGTCCCTTCTATAGTTTTAATGTATATTCATTAATACTGAAGGACCAAAGAACTTTCGAGGATTAACACAAGAATGCACGATTGTGGTAGCTCAAATTCTCATCCTCGTGGTACCTACATATGTGAAATAATGATTAGTCCAGCAGTATATAATGAAATAATGAAAGATTGCCAAAACTATTGGAACTTGTATGCACAAATATAATTTGATGGATACATGAATTTTTTTTATTAAACAAAAGATACATTAATAGCATCAAGAAATAATGAAAACCAAACTAGAATTAAAGATTAAAACTACATTTGAAAGCATTTTGACAACCATTTAAACTAATATGATACAATTTCATAAAGAAATCCATCTTTAAATATTTAACAACAAATATACTAGCAACTAGCATATATACACATGAATTAAGTGCACCAACCTGCAACACTGACAAGTTTGCTTCTTAAGTCTTGTATCACTATTTTCATAGTCATAAGAATCTAGGAGAGGGCCACTAGATGCTAAATGTAAAGGGGATGACCTACATCATTCCGACAAAGATACCACAAAGTAGGATGCACAGACACATAGATTCAGTACAAGGAGGTTTAAATAGAATGATTGTAGGGAAAACATTTATCTTCTATGCCGAATTTGTACTAAATATGTCCAGGACTGCTGCAATCAGACTATTCGGAACTTAAACACATTTGTTCTAGAATAAAAACTTTCAAATGAGATTATGAGATTATTTTCAGGTCAAGTTACACAATGCAACATATAACTTGATACATTGTTGCTAAGCACGCCGAACATAAGATTAATTAAATTGAAGAGAGGCAGATCAACATGGAGCAGAACTGAAACAGTCAAAACACTTCATAGACCCTAGCCAAGACTAAAACACACAGACCAACTTGAACAAGAGATGCAGTCAAGTACCAGAAATCCAAGAAGATGAGCAATATCAACAAATGGAAACAATGGGACAAATAAGAGAAAGCTACTTGATAGAAAAACAAAAGAGGCGCTTGATAGAGTAAATAAGGATCATGTCCAGCAAATGCGAGGAAAAATAGAGAAAGCTACATGAACGGTTTCCAGAAAACAAAGGAATCCTTGTGTCCAGCAAATGCGAGGAAAAACAGAGAAAGCTACATGAAGTGAACTGTTTCCAGAAAACAAAGGGACAACAGATCAACTACAAACTTGGCATTGGTGTCTTACTGAATATTATCTTTTCCCTACAGCACTAGTATCAAATCAGGTTAAGACCTAACTAATTTCCAAGCAACGACCATTTATTCTTCCAACATGCTAGCCTGAAACAATGGCCTTTCCCAGTTCTCTCATGTTAGTCTAACAGCATATGTGCATATTAGTATCTCTCATATATGCATAATTATTCCACTGTCCATCATTTTGGGTTTGTAAGACCCTAATTTCACATATACCCCCTCTCTAATTTTGGGTTTGCAAGTCCCTAATTTCAAGTTGGGCTAGAATCATATTTAATTCTAATAGATATCACCCAAAAAAGCAATTCAACTTATATTTAAAAACAACTTGTTGTATGGAGATCGTGTTTAAATTCTCTACCTGTTGAGATTGCAGATCAGACGGAGGTGGCTGAAAGACAGTCGGATCAATAGTCAGCATGGTGTTAGCAGTCCTGGTAGTTCTGACAGTCCCCAGATAATCAAGAATACAAGATTCAATATCATCCTCAGAGAAATCACCAACAATGCTCACCTGTATATATGTTTCCATGTCAGGACAAACGGAGCAAGTGAAAGATAACACTCAACTGGGTCGAAAGGAAACATAACTGAAGCCCTTGATTAAACAAACATAATCTTCACAGGAAAAGAAATCATAGAAACAAAGGAAAAACTCAAACATACCTCCATATTGTCAGCAACAAACTGATTCAGCACTTCGTCAGTTAGAATTCCTTTGCACAGGTGGTTTCACAATAGTTTCCATTGCTCGACCAGAACTAGCTGCTGAATTCCTCTGGATCTTTCCGGGAGTCAATAGATTTATCTGCCAAAGCACCTTGTTGACTTGATAGGTCAAAGCAATTATCCAATAATTTTGTTTGCATAAATGATTGCGTGGTTGAGAAAAAATCAATGTTAATATATAGGACACAATAGTTCTTAAAAATTTAGCCCATCAGTGTGCACAAAGTAATGTCGATGATGTCTCAAATAATTTTATTTTAAAAAAAATCACCGTAATCATAAGCCAATACCATTATTTTGAGCATAAATTTAACAAAAGCAAAATCAATCAGATTTTTACTTAAATTTTGTTATGCGTCACACTCCTTTTAAAACCCTTCCTCAAAAAATAAAACATCACTCTTCGCCAAGTAGTAAATACTTGATACTAAATCTGAATTACTTCTTATGAGAAAACTAATCTACCTGAAATGATGTTTCAAACTCCTAAATCTCAAAAATGCATGTCATGCATAATCAAACATAACAACAATGCTGAAAACTATCACATGTCTCATTTAACAAGTATAACTACAATTTGTGGAACAAAAAAATTAAGGAACCTAATCAAACCAGATTGGCATAGAATACTTAGCTTCAGAGTGACGAATATAAAATCATGAACTCATTGCAAAACAAATAATCAAATAATGTTATCCAGGTTGCCTGCCTACACTCACTTACTTTCGACAATTCCTTTAAAAGGTATACTTCTAAGAGCTAACAACTACTGATTTGCTATATAATGACAAAGCACTCTATATTATGAAATCAAAAAACAGGAAAACTAACTAATAAGAAACAACTACATATCAGAATATGACTTTTCAAAATCCTACAAACAACTCTTTAAAGTAGCAGAATAAATACTATTCTCACTTATTTCCAATACCATTGAATCAAAATACATGATGCTACCTACCAAAACAACTAATCCTGATTACCTTGGTTCAGATAATCTCTGAATTTGACTGATCCATACAGAATTGCATCGAATAAGATTCACTGTATCTTTATTCAACAAAAAATAGCATTCATTGTATCACACAAAAATTGTAAATCTATAGTGTTCTAAAATAGCAAAAATAGAAACCCTAATTCAGATCTGAATGTGATGGCATCATCAATTAAACAACTTGCTGATACATACATAAAAATCGATCTCAATTGGAAGAGCATATAACAAAACAATACGAAATAAGAACACATACCATCATCCTAAATTCAATGATACAATAAACGACCGCCTCCGCCAAAGCTAAAAAATTACCATACAGATCACAATACATAATACCCAATGCCTCTTCTTCCCAAAACTAGACAACAATGTCGATATTAGGGTTAGGTTAAAAGAACCAAATCCCTACATACCAATCAATTAGTCAACAAGAGCGAACGGCGACTGCAACAAGGAGAGCGAACGGCGACGGCAGCAAGGAGAGCGAACGGCGGAGGCGGCGAATGGGAGAGCAAATGACGCCTGGGGGGGGGGGGGGTGCGGGAGCGAACGGGCGGATAGAGCTCGAAGAGGGAAAGAGAGGGAAAGTAGGGTTTCACCGATTGGATGGATTTAGGAGAGGAAGAGATGTGGGTTGGTGTTTTGTTTGTTTTGGGTTTTAGTTAAAATATATGTGGTTGCACATGCTAAGTTAAATTATTTTATTTATTTTTATTTTTTTATATTTTTGGCAACAATACTGTCGTTGCAGATGATATAAGTAAATATACGCAACGACATTTATCGTTTCCAATTTACACAATCTGGCGGGGGAATTTACAAAGGCCCGCGCAAGGCATTTCGGAGGAGGAAAATTTTATTTTATTTTTAGCAACGACTTTCGCGTTGCCGTAACTAATTTTCACAACGACTAAAAAGTCGTTGCCAAAACCTTGTTGCGAAAAAGGGTTTTTCTTGTAGTGATAAATACCCCCCCCCCCCCTAGCCTAGTTATTCTTGTGCTTATTATTTCCTCCAAACCTATAGTCTAAAATACATTATTTAGTAGTATACAAGTGAGTTAAAAGATTGAGTTTGTGTGGGAAAATTGTGCTTGCATCAAAGAAGGGGAGGCCGGCTTTCATCAAGGGGAGTGCTCGGGTTTGGCTTTGTGGAGGCTTGTGTGCGCGCATCGAGGAGGAGGATCGTTCTTTTGCAAGGACATTTGTTTAGGAGGTTGCTAAGTGTAGTCTCTCCAATTAAGGTGGATAAATTTTCTATATTTCTAATTAGGAATGCATGCTAGATTTGAATGGAAAGAATGATGCATGAAAAAGACTAATAAGAGTACACATTTAATTGGAAAAATGACCTATTGATTGATTGAAATGTTGATATGCAATTGTATGTGGTTCTATTATATTAATATTCAAGTTGTGTGCGAAATGATTATGGCTATGGATTGTGTAAAGAAAACTTCATTATTAACATTAAAAATTATATGCAAGAGTTAGTAGATTGGCAATATTACTTTATGTGCTTAAATGGACTTTTTGTGATAATGTTGTGATGGATGAATTAAGATATAGATTGTATGTTTGGAAAATGATTAAAAACAGAGGATTGATCGCTAATAAAAAGATTAGTGTTGATGAGAAATGTTGAAAAAGAAAACGTCGTAGTGGTAACTTAAAATTTAACCAAATTGTATGGTAGATATATGTTTAATTATTGAAAAAATTATTTTTATTATACTGGAGTATAATTTATGATGGTATTAGTCAATCTGGAAATTTACAGCAAATTTTATTAAAGCAAAATAAAATGAGAGCTTGTTGAACATCGAAATGTTTACTAAACAGAGAGTATTAATTTAAATAGACTTCGGGTTGAACTATTGACAACCTGAGCGCATAGCTCAAGTGGTTGGGATGTTTCTATTCGCTACAGAAGGCTTCGGGTCTCAGGGGTCTGCGGTTCGAGTCCCGTGGGCAACATATATTTTGTTAGGTATTTTAAAAAAATAAAAAATGAAAAAAAAACAACTGCAGCCGAGAGCATTTAATGCTCTCAGCCTTCTTTATACCGCCTAGCACATTCGGCCTAGTGGTCTGTGCCTTCGGTTGGGTTCCCTGTGGTCGCTGGTTCGATCCTTGGTCTCGGATTGTGATTATGTTGTGGAAAAAAATAATTTTTTGGGGGATTTTTAATGATTAAAAAATTATGAAAAAAATATGACTATTATCCTAAAAATATGTGGGATTTATGAAAATTAATTTGGGATGAAATGGAGTATGTTTTGAGAATAAATGTATAATTTAGGACTATGGATTTACACTTGTATGTTATGAAAATTGCACTTTGCAAAAGAACTTGAAATAAAATGTTAGAAAAGAAGTGTAATAAAGATAGAAATTATATGTAGTGACGTGATGTGAATTATTCTCATTGGAGAATAGTGTGAAAATTTAGAAATGTGAATATTCATTTAGTGATGTGATTTAAATGTGAAATTGATATTTGATGAAATATATAATTCCATGTATGGCTATGGACTCATGAATAAATTACAAATCATGCTATTGAAAAAGAAAATATGTTATGATTATGAAGATGAACTTATGAGCTGTAAACGCTCAATTTTGGAAATTGTGAATTGGAATTGAAACAAAAGAGTAGCTAAGTCTCCCCCGGCAATTGGAAAGAAATGAAATGAAATTTGAAATGAAAGACCAAGGTTGGTCATGTTTGAATGAATGAATAAGTCCGGTTTAGTGGAGAGGCTAACTCTAGAGCTTTGATTTTGTTCATGATTCTGATAAAAACTAAGGATTAGTACATAGTGGAGACGTGATGAAAGTGAGAGAAAAACACGAGTATGAGAACTAGAGTTTACGGTGCGGGTGTGAACCACAGAATGCATGCTTGATGAGTCAAGACATGGCGTGGGCACTACTCAGTAATGATCGGACTTTAGCCACGCTTGTGGGATGTTTGGTGACTGCAAGAGAATCGTGTGCCATGAAGGATGCTGAATTACCACAGAATGCATGCTTGATGAGTCAAGACATGGCGTGGGATTCCCCTCCAGGTTTTCTGTACACGAGCTTGTACTCATAGATCATCTAGGATACTCACCGTAGTTACAGTAGTAGATTAAGACATGACGAGGGATTAAACCCTACAAAGATGAAGAACGATTAAGAGGCTTGCCCTCGGACCTATATAGTATGGGATGCATAGAATCCGAACAAGTGTGCATTAGTATCATGTAATATAAATAACTGCATTAAGGACTAAGTGCACCATCACAACACGACATCAATAGGGTAGTCCCTCTAGTTTGATATGTGACAAGTTTGTGTTTGTTAAATATGAAAAATGAGTTATACTATTTCCGGCATTGAGAGGATGGCCGTGTATAATGTTCGTCGGTTGAAGAAACTGACGTACCCACAGTTTTGTATGTAGGGTAATGACATGATAAAGATTAAAGAGGAACAGATGCTTAAAGATTATTCAATGTTATTGTACATTTATTTAAATGTTGTAAATTTACTTCCGCTGTGCAATGTAAAGTGTAAAGTTTTTCATGTAACTCTGATGTAAAGTGAAAAGTTCAAATTTCCTTATAAAATTGTACTAAATGAAGTGTAAAGATCCTGTGGAATCTCGAATTCAGTGTATTTTGGAATTCGGGACGTTACAACATCAATTGTTTACAAAGCACAGCGAAAAGTTAAACACCTTGAATTACATTTCTTTCTTTTACAATACATTCTTTTACAATTTACATAAGCTCTATTATCATTCTACCACATGCATCCAAATCTCAAGCTATAGGTAACTACCTGTAAAACATGAGGCTTAGAGATAACCCTAATCCCCAAAACTACAGGGGTCAGCCATAACGGTGTGAGTAACATAAAAATAAATGCAATATAAATAAAACACAAAGCATAGAGTAACTACCAACATGTATTAACAGTAAGAATAAAATGAAATAAGAAATAACAATAGATTAAACATGAAAACATCAAGTGAAACTAGACTAAGTGTCAACTGTAGAAAAACAGGAAATAATATGCATAAAACCAAGTCAAGAAAACATCAATGCTAGATGCTGACTCTTTAATGTATACTTGTCGGATTCTATGCATTCCACTCTACATAGGTCCGGTGCAAGCCCTTATCGTTCTCCACTTTATAGGGTTTAATCCCTCGCTATGCAACTAATCCTACTACGATGAATACTACGAGATATAGATAAACTGTGAGTATTAGCACATGCCCCGATAATTCTGGAGTTCAATCTCGATTCACAGATAATTCCGGAGACTATTTCACTTACACATAGGAATCTTCGAGAATACCCCACACCGCAAGCTATGACGCCTCATCACACGAATACCCCATGAGCGTCGTCTCGACCCCGATAATTCCGGAGATCACTCCCACACCGCAGGTAAGTTCGGAGACTATTTCACACACACCTCAATAATTCCAGGGATTATCTCACACTGCAAGCCATACTGAGGTCCATAACCCATGTTCTCATTTCATCATATCACCATCTAGTGCCCGTCCTTATCTTTTTAAGTTAATTAAATTAATTTACGAATCTCCTAGAGTTGGTATACCCTACCGAACTTAACTCAACTGATCAACAACAAGCCCCAACAGGCCAAACCACAAATTCTCAACTGCCGGTATACTAGGGTCCCACACATCCTCTAGAGACTCACAACTTAACCATCAATGCAAAACTTTCATTACAACTCATACTTCTTTTATATTAAGAAAACGTCTCGAAAATACTATAATTTATAGCAAAATTATATTCAGAAAGTAGGTCATTAATCCAAAAATATTAAAGAATCAATCGTTTAAAAGAACATCAGAAAACTCAAGAAAACATCAGTCAGAGCAGTGGCAGTCGACTTCATACTATAGTCGGTCGACTGTCCCGCGTAAAAATCCAAAACCTCGAGAAACACAAATCAGAGCAGTGACAGTCGACTGTATAAAGTGGTCAGTCGACTGTCCCGCATAAAAAATTCAAAACTTCAAGAAAACATTAAATAGAGCAGTGGCAGTCGACCGTATAAAGTGGTCAGTCGACTGTCCCGCATGAAAATCCAAAACTTCAAGAAAACATTAATCAGAGTTGTGGCAGTCGAATGTATAAAGTGTTCAGTCGACTGTCCCGCATGAAAATCAAAAACTTCAAGAAAACACTGCAGCCAGGATCGCGATGGTTGACTGTCGAAAATAACCAGTCGACTGTCGTACCTGCAAACTGCAGTTTGAGTTTGTGTATGTTTCAACCGATACGGTATTTTACTTTATAAAAATGAAATCTGTAATAAGTACATTCCTGAATGATCAAACGTGACTTGTAGAGTATATAGGAGTTCATAAAAACAAATCAAAACCACCTCGAATTAATAAAATAGCAATTTATTGAATTTCTTCAAAATAAGACATGAATATGTGCATATATCAGAATAGGGTATTTGAGAATCAATTATGTGTTAAAATAACTTTGTAAATAGGGGATACATTGTTCAAAACTATTTCAGTGCTAAAATAATCAAGATTAAGTCAAATCTCTATAAAACTCACAAAAATTCAATTCCTTCAAAAACAATGAAATGGAGTGTAGGCATATATGTGTATGTGGTATATCTAAATCATCAAGAAACCATTGTAAATACGCAATATAGAATTCTAATTCATCTCAGTAGTTGAAAACAACTCAAATCCAATTGAAGACTTCACATAATCACAAAACCAAATTTTGGTCATAATGTATCACCCGAAAACAACCCCTTTTCTCAAAACTTCAAAACTTGATTTTTAGACTCAATAGTCATTCTTGTAATTCATTAAACTCATTCACAATCATTCACAATAGTTTACCCATGTATATAAGCAATTATAACGATCAATAATCAAGTTTTTACTCCACGAAGAACCCCAAACAGAGCTTATGCATTTTATACATAGGGAAGAGTAATCCTTTTATCCATTTTTATGTAACATCATCATACCACACATCATAACAAATCAAAACAGCAAGTATATGAAGGAAAACATCATACTCATGATTTCTATTAGGTTCTTTAACGATCTCAAGTCATCCATATATAAATTTAATCATCAATAACAAGGTTTCCATGAAAGATCCGATTTTTAACTCATCTACTCATCAAATCCATTATATCTTTATACCACCTAACATGCTTTCTAAATAGATAAAACATCACATACAACATTCAAGGAACAATACAAAAATAAACATATATCTCTCACCGATTGAAGAAATCAACCGAATTAATAAAGAATGAGAAAAAGCCATTCTTTTGCAAAATCCAAGATCATATTTTCAAAACTCCAAGAAATTAATAGTAGAAATATATTTTTTTTTTCAGAGGAGAAGGATGACTGTAGTGGCCATAATATATGCCGAAATTTGGAGTTTTTAGGGTTTTACAAGTTTATGGAAACATTTCTTAACAAATTATTACTTTACATATATAAACCTTTCTTTAATAAAGTAGTTGAAATAAGTTAAATAAATTAAAATCAAATCAAATCTTCTTACTACTGAGTTTTCCAGCCATCCAGCACAGCCCAGAATTTAAAAAATTCGGATTTGTACTCAGAGTGACAATTTTGCACAAAAGTCCATCTTTTTGTAATATTTGCAAATATGTCATAAAATATTCGTAAAAATCCAGTAAAATCAGAAATAGTATTTACTAATACATATTAGATTTTTCAATTAAAATTTCTGACTTTTACTTTCCAAGAAAACATTTGCACAAGATCCACTTAAATTTCATATTTGCAAAAACACCATATTTGTTTAAATTTTTACCAAATCAACTATAAATAAAACTTAAATAGATTTTATTTTCAAAGATGACCATGGAAAGCCCAAAAATCAGTAAAAATGAATTTTCATTATTTGTTTGAGATCCAAACGGCTTTTTACATTAAAAGCCCATCTCTTTCGAAGTATTTATAAAAAATAGTTTATTTACTCAGAAAAATCCCTAAATTTAGGATATGCTTAATTATAACTAGGAGAATGTATCCAGAAATTTAAATGTGGAGATTTGCACCCCAAAAAATATTTGCACGTGTTTTGCACGTGTAAAATTGAGAAATTCATAAAATAGTCAAATAAATTCAAATAAATTTGAAAAATTAAAATATCATAAATAACTGAGGAAAACCAATCGTTAGCCATAAAATTTTAAAAATTCAAAATTCCTAACTTTGCACGTGTGTTGCACGTGCAAAATTACAATTTCAAGAAAATAGTCAAAGTAGTCAACTTTACCAATATAATATTATTTAGTAATGCAAAATAAATCTTTTTATTTTGCGGGGTGTTACAACTCATGTATCCTCTACCAACATACATTCCACACTTTGACAAAACAAATTTGTTCGACTCGAACACTAAACGAAACCTGTGGTTATTAAGCAACGAACCAGATACCAGGTTCTTACGGATTTTAGAAACATATGCAACATTGTTCAGAGTCATTTCCTTTCCAGAAGTCATCTTCAAGATCACCTTGCCTTGACCCTTGATTTCTGAAGTAGCCGAGTTCCCCATAAACATTTTCTCCCCATTCTCTAATGGTTCGAAAGTGGAGAACATACTTCTGTTGGAGCACACATATCGAGTAGCTCCAGTGTCAATCCACCATTCCTTCGGGTTTGAACCTATCATATTCACCTCTGAGATCAAAGCTGAGAGGTTGATATCGGAAACATCTTGAGCAATGTCTTGAATCAAGTTTGCTTCTCTGTTCTTATTCTTCATGGGAAGTCTGCATTCAGTAGATTTATGATCCATTTTGTCATAATTGAAGCACTTGCCTTGAAACTTCGGCTTCTTGGAGATTTCTCCATTAGGCCCCAACTTGGGACCTTTATTGTTGTGCTTATTGGAATGCTATTTATGTTCCATTACATTTGCCTTGGCTGCATGACTGACGAGTCCAACCTTTTTAGATCCTCTATTGTCTTCCTCAATACGAAGCCTGACAATGAGATCTTCAATGCCCATTTCTTTTCACTTATGCTTTAGGTAATTCTTAATGTCTTTCCAACCTGGAGGTAATTTTTCAATTATACATGCTACTTGGGAACTTTCACTTAAGTTCATACCGTCAGCATGAATCTCATGCAAAATCAGTTGTAGTTCTTGAACTTGACTGATCACTGTTTTAGAATCTACCATTTTATAGTCTAGGAAGCGGCCCACAATAAATTTTTTGGCATCGGCATCCTCAATTTTATACTTATGGTCTAGTGATTCCCAAAGTTCTTTAGCAGTTCTTTTGTCAATATATACATTATATAAAGAATCGGCAAATCCGTTCATTATGTAATTTCTACATAAGTAATCAGCATATTTCCAAGTATCCACAGCGGCAATGACTTGGTTATCTTGCTCATCTTTCTTAAGATTTGGAACTTCTTCATTCAAGAATCTTGTAAGGTTCAGTGTGGTCAGATAGAACATCATCTTCTGTTGCCACCTTTTGAAATTCTGCCTGTTGAACTTCTCAGGTTTCTTCCCATGAAAGACTGAGACAGGTACAACGGTTGGCATTGGCACTCGTGCTGCAGTAGCAGTCGGTACGTGCGTCGTATCAGCAACCGGCACTTGGACCGTTTCAGACACAGCAACATTGTCCAATGCAGTAGTCATTTTGATTTAAAAAATTAGACAACACGAGTGTAAATTTTCCAGATTAAAGAAAAAAAATGTGCCTCAAAATCAGATTCAAGAAAATCAAAAATCTGTTTTAAGTTTGTTACAAAAATTCTTTATAAAGTTTATTTTACAATAAACTCAATTGTTTGAGAGGCACAAAAACAGAGAAGAGAATAGGAGAGAAAGAAAAACCAAAAAGAAAAATAAAATAAATAAATAACAACTTACAAATAACCAATTTCAGATGTTACAAAGTAGAGTAGTTGAGGTCTGTGTATCACACAGTGTCCTTAAAACAGATTTCGCCTTCTCCAGTTGGTGGATTGTGCGAAGGTGTCTGTCTTTCAGGATACAACGACCTAAGTGTTCACGTAGGCACCACGTAATACTTTCGAACCGAGCTGCAGCGTTAGAGTTCTATCACCGACTTACCAAACTTGAAGGAGCGGGGAACAGAATAGAACTAAAATTTGGAGGAAGAAAGAAGATGACTGGTGCAGGAAAGAAATGAGAGGACATTCGTGTGCGCAGGTCGTGCGGTCGCACACAAGTCGCATGTAATCCGGTCCGAGATTTGCACCCCCCCACCCCCACCCCCCCCCCCCCCCTACGCGTGCAAGAGAGAGCCTCTCTTCTAGTTATCTTACAATGCTTAGCAGGAGGTTACTATATATCCTTTTCTATTTCCTTTGATTTTTCCGATGTGGGACTATGTTCCCTCAACCCTTTTTCAAGAATGAAAACTTCTTACTTTGAGAGACAATTTCTCATTCACCCCTTAACCGTTTTTAGCAAATTAATATATGATTTTGATCTGCTCACGAAGGAGAACACAAATCAATCAAGATCTCTCAATAATTCATTGAGGATCTTACTCAAAAAATTGCTCAAAAACTGGTTCGTAAAATGGTGTATAAAATACCCGTTTTCTGACAAACTAGCCTAGGAACTCGGATTATCCTATATTGAAGTGAAACATTAATAGAAAAGCATGAATTATGGTAAGAGTAATAATAAATAAGCTAAAAGAATGATCTGATGATAAACTCATTTTACCTGAATATACAGATTTACTGATGGAGATATTCCACAAGTATATATACTGGCTTCCCATTGAGTCTAAATCTACCCTGTAAGTAAAGAAACAAAAGCTAATTATAAATGCTTGCAGGTTTCAAATCTACTACAAAATGCTAGATAACTCTCAGGTAACAATGAAACATTAAAATACTTCAAAAGTCATTCGAACTTCTAAGCACAATTTGTCAAGTTAATGTTTGTAGTTAACTGACTAGAGTAATCAAATGACAATTTTAATTGTTTGGCTTTGCTTTCTCTCTTGGTTTCCTCCAACAACATATCTATACCATATTCCTTAATTTATCCTATAAATTCTTAAACACAAAGATATATGCTTTTATGCAAACAAGTCAATCTTAATATCCGTTTGTAAGAGCGCAGTACTAGTAGTCATTAGTCAGTATAAGTTTCTTACCCCCTCAGTTGAATCCCCTGATTTTGATTGTTACATTAATGGTGCTATATATGCGCCTTCCCATCTAACAAAATATAATGTTTGTTCTAATCTAAAAGATTAGTTTATATTGTAAGAAAATCTTTATAAAACCCCATGTTCAATCAAACGAATATATTCATGATATTGGTTAGGTGTGGTTATAAGAACTTAAGAGAGTTATTTGCTCAAGCCATCAAGCCGTCTTAAACCAACAATTTAGCAGAATTTTTTTCTTTCTGTATGAGACAATAGGTTATGTCATGCTTGGAGTAATCTCTTAATTATTTTCCTTCTTTCTGTATGAGACAATAGGTTAGACAAACAAATACTTGATAAAATGTCATGCAATAGTATTTTCTCATTATCAATTTTCCATGCATATTACATACATACATACTATGGTTCAAATATTTCAACCTAAACCCTTTAAGCTGAAATCCCATCCTCAAAACCATTCCTATAAGTTCATATAAACTTTGAAATTACTATGCTTCACATGTAATGCACGCAATATGTACACATAATCAAGTAAATATAACTCTAACTAGTTAACATACATAAACATAAAACCCACATATCTTTTATAACTTACTAGTTATTTCAGACATAGTAAAGATATTACACACATTTACTCAAAAAATATGGTAAATAATGACATATTAAACGATTTGTGAGAAATTTCAAAGTCTATCTTGCAGGAAATGAAACGATTACCTATGCCGAAAGTTGAAAGTCATGGAGCTATTAGTTTTGTATCTGCCACGTGAGTTCTCATAGAACAACAAATATCACTTTTATCTTCTCCAGAACCATCAGTGATTAGTAAATTATGTGAAACTGGTCCTCGAGTTTTGGACAATATTCCCATATCCTGTTAAAATATATGTTTTTCAAAAAATTTCCTCAATTTAGAGAAAATCAGAATGAATAGGATTTGAAGAAGCATGCACAGCTAAAGTGCTTCCAAATTCATGAAACTTAACAAAACAGAATGAATACGATATAATTCAAACATGATGATTCTTTTAGTCTCATCAAGGTCAACATGAAATCTCTTACAATATAATTCGGTTCTAATCTTCTGCCAAGTGTCAAGCAATTTATACGTAGCGGTACCATGGTCTATAAAAATAGTGAAACAATTCCTAATTTGAATACTGAATACTAAATCTGAAATCCATGCACACACATAGAGAAAGAGCTAAGTATTAAAATCGGGTTAATGTTATATCATACACTGTAATATACATACATAGATTGACTATATAGTGAATTGAACCCCAAGTATGTTACTCTCAGTGTATCACTTAGAGAAACCATATGATGAATTAAACCCTACATTAAATCATTCAGATCTAATATCTAAACTATAAGGAAAAAAAACCCTTCATTTCAACAATCCAACCGAAACCCACCTTATCAAAAAGCGCATTGTGGTCCTGAAACTGCGCACTATTATAAGAAAGCTCTTCAAACTCTGCGGCACAGTGTACGCAAACCCCGTGTCGATGTAATGCACCTCCGCCAGTCTGTTCCCGTTCATTCTCATTTCTTAATCTAAACAATAAAATAAAGAAAATTTAAAAAAAAAATCAAAAGCTGTAAAGATCTAGATTTAGAGCATCAAAATGGCTCAAAACGGATTCGAATCTGACCTCAGAAAGCGTGGTATCTGAGAGCTGAGACGACGATTCATACAAGGCAGAGGAGGGAGGTGATGGGGCCTCTCTCTTTCTCTCTCTCCTCGGATTTGGAAGAGCATGGAAAAAGAAAGGAAAAGGGATTACAAATGAAATGTGAGAATTGAGGAGGAAGGAGAAAGAGAGGAGCCTGCATCGGTGATGTGAGGAGAGGAGAGGAGACGGCGAAGGCGACGGCGACGGCGATGTGAGGAGACAACAACGGTTTTGACAACGGCAACGGCAATGGGGGTGTTGGTGTCAGGGATTTGGAGCTAGGTTTGGAATTGGGGATTTTGAGGGAGAACGAAAAGTTAATGGAATTGGGGGATTTGGGGATTTAAGGAGAAAATCTATCCCGGTGTTAGTCTATGAAACACCGGGATAGATGGTAGATACCCGGCGATTTAGGGGAACGCCGTAAAAAACCGCCTTGACAAACCCCTTGGATTTTCCCAGGGGTCTATCCCGGCGTTTCTCTAAAGCGCTGGCGCAAAAGCGCCGGGAAAAACCTTATATTTTGTAGTGAATCTGATAAGAGCATCCACAATGGCGTTTCTTATTTTTTGGCAAAATGGCAAGTATAGAAATAGAATAGATCGAAAGGTCTGCAGTCGTTGTTTTCGATATTTTGCTAAAATTTGAGTAGGACGAGACAAGTTGTCTCGTCCGTTAATTTTTCCTTTTTGAAGATTTAATTAATTACCAATTAAGTATTAAAATATGTTAATTAAATAAATTAAATATTAAAATATTAACCTAAACCTATTTAATAATCTACTAAACCTACTTAAACAACCTAATCCTACTTTAAAAAATCCCCCCAAACCTGGACGGGACATCATGTCCCGTCCGTTTGATTTTTACTTTTTTTTTTTTCTCATAAGATCTCATCCGTTGGATTAGTTGAAAAAAAAGGGAAAAAAATTATAAAAAAAAAACCAAAAGGGACGGGACATCATGTCCCGTCCGATCCTATTTTTTTATAAAAAAAAAAATTAATACGGAACGAGACAACTTGTCTCGTCCGATTATATTAAAAAAAATTAAAAATATTGAGACGATACATGATGTCTCGTCTTCTATAATTTGAGATTCGCAACTTCGTTTCTCATATTTGAGAAGCCACTGTAGTTCGTTTGCTATTTTATAAGAAAATAGCAAACGACTGCAGCGCTTCTTTCTTATAAAATTCTCATAAAATGAGAATATGGGAATCAGTAGCTGGTCCGAGAGGATGATCAGCCACACTGGGACTGAGACACGGCCCAGACTCCTACGGTTGATAGCTCCGGTCTTGAAAACCGGTATAGTTTCAGTGGTTTCCCTGATTAAACTAGAGGTTACCAAGGAACCATGCAGAGCACTAAATAGGGAGCCACCGAATACACCTTCTCATTAGGCTCCACTTGCAATCCATAGCAAAATTCAATCTACCAAGTACCTAGGAATTATGCAAATGCTTGAAATAGAAATGCATCAATGACATACTTGATTATAAGATGTGCCCATTTGAGTCTTTGCCCTTAAATTTATGTTACATTAAAGGTTTTTTCCCATATGGGTCACTAAGGGGGCGTTTGGTACAAGATTTTTTTTTTTTTACTCCCAGGAATCATATATCCTGGAATTTATGTTTCTTAAGATTTATGATTCCAATAAATGTTTAAAACATATTTAGTAAGGTTTAAACATCTCTGGAAATGTTAGTTGGAAACTTAATTTTCTATGTTTGATTGAACTGCATATTTACTGAGAATATTAATTTTATTATCCAAAATACTCCTCTCATCCTCAAATAACAAAACAAACTCATTATTTGTGATGTAGCAACTAATTAAGATAATGATTGTGATCTTAGTTAACTTTTTGGCTTCATATGAGGATTTCAATCCAAGTGGCATAATCAAATGAGATGATGATCACAATTACAAGAATAATAAGATTATTATCTTCTATACTTCTTAAGTAAAGCGTTGAAGAGGTGGAGCTCGAGGAGGTTGCAGGCGTCAGAAGCATAGACGGCGGGGATGGCTTCGACGGGCGTGGCGGAGATGGGTGGCAGACTGGAGAGGATTCGACTAATTCAATGGAGGAGGACAGTAATGTGGAGTCGACGAGGGGTGGCTGAGGTAAGTGGGATGACGATGAGGGTGGCAAGTTGCGGTGGAGGTCGATGGGTGCTCGAGGGTGACGAAGATGACGACAGGGGGTTATCGATGAGTCGACGGGGAAGAAGAGGGGCCGATGAATGCTGGCGATGGGTTGACGAGGGCTAAGCCTAAAGGAAGATGTGCTGGAGCTCGACTGCGGTGATGGGTCGAGCGGCAATGGCAGGGTGAGAGATGGAAGACGATGGACGATGGGTTCGATGAGGGTGCACAGGCGGTGAAGGAGGTGGTGCTCGACGAGGAGGATGATGGTGGTTGAGGAGTCGAATGGGGAGGGTGAGCGGTGGCAGCGAAGGGCGATGAGGAGCGGGATGAAGGTTTCAGAGGAAGAAGATGAAGAGACGGGATTAGACGGAGTCGAGGAGGGCGAGAAGTTTTGTGAGTTTTTGGGGGGCATACTTGTCTTTTCAACTAACTGACATTTTTCCAAGTACTTGGGAATCTAAGAATCCCCCCCCTCCCCCCATGGGAAAATTTTTGTGAAAATTGTGGCAAAAAAATCTCATAGGAATCTTACTTTCATGGGAATCTGAATTTAAAAATTAACACACCAGATATGGGAAACTAAAATTTTAAGTTAAGATTCACAGGAAACCAAAAATAATCCCCCTACCAGACGCCCCTTAAGAGCATCCACAATGGCTTGCTATAATATATGGCAAAATGAGAAATAGCAAATAGCAAAAGCAACGTTCGCCACATTAGTTTGTTTCTCTAATTTTGAGAAAGAATTATTTTTTTTAATCGGACAGAACATGTTGTTCCGTTCCAAAAGGTATTTTTGATTAATTAAATAGTAATTAGTTATTAAATAGTAATTAGTTAATTAATTATTGATTAATATAATACTAAAAATTTATTAAATACTTACTAATATTGATTAGAGTGTTAATTAGTATGTTAATGAGGGTGAAGGTGACAAGTTCATCTTCAAACGGGACATGTTGTCCCTTTTGTCCAATTTTGAGATCGGACCGTCCCTTCCATTTCTTTTTTTCTTATTTTATTATTTTTATTGAGACGGAACAACATGTTCGTATGATATTTTGTTTTAAAAAAAAATTATAAAAAATTTGGGACGAAATAACTTGTTTCGTCCGATGCGATTAAAAAAAAAAGGGCCCGTCCCATATATTTTGAGAAAGAGTAAATCGTTTCTAAAAAAATGAGAAGCGGCTGTAACAACTTTCTCAAAATATGGCTAAAGAGCAAACCGTTGCAGCGCTTCATTTACCAAAATATGGCAAAATGGCAATTATGAGAAACCATTGTTGATGCTCTAACAAATATTTCAATTCCATATGCCTCACCCATAAATATTTAATTTCATATAAGTACTTTTGAGTGAGTTATATGAAGGCAAAATTTAAAAAAACTACACAAAATTTTTTGGCCAGTTTAAAAAAAGTACGCTAAAGTTTATATATATATATATATATATATATATATATATATATATATATATATATAAAGGACACAATGTTTAATTTAACTCCACTGAGTTAGTTAGGTTTAGGGTTGGGTTAGGGTAGGGTTTAAAAAAAGCATTTTCATCTTTCATTTGTGTTTAGAATAACCACATTCATCTTTTATTTGTGTTTAAAAAAACATAAGTTAACTAATCAGATGTTTAAATAAACCCCCCGAACTAACCCTAACTAACCCAGTGGAGTTAAATTAAACATTGTGTCCTTTAATAAAAATTAAAAAAAAAAAAAAGAAACTTTTGTGTACTTTTTTTAAACTGACCCAAAACTTTGTGTAATTTTTTTATATTTAGTCTTATATGAATTTAAATTTTGGTAACAAAAGTGATTATTTGAAATTGGTTTCACATTGTAAGTGAGTTATCTGAAATTAGTTATTTGTGACTGAGGTATATGGAATTAAAACAATTGGTAGTGATCAATGTGAGAAAAATCCTACATTAAATTGTTTCAACAATATTATGATCGATTGCAAGATCAGAACCTAATCTTATACATACGTACAACATCGAACCAAAAATTTCAAGTTTCTCTTTACATACAGTAGTTAATGGCTTAATGCTTCACCCATCACACTAGACATTCTCAATTAGCATCAATTGAGAGTCACGATGTAGGCACCAGAGATTATCTAATAACCATGTGCATCACATTTATTTATTTATTATTTTCGCTTATCTCACACAACAAAAATATATATACTAATTATTCTTTTTTACAAATTAGTATTTTCCTATTTTTCTTCGCAACTTTTTCTCCTACACTACAAGTTGTCGTAATTTAGTAAACCAGAGCTCAAACTTTTGTAGACTTTGCATTTAGCATGTTTGTTGATGTGGTAGAGGTGATATGGACCGATCAGGGCCATCAGATCTCTTCAGATTACGCTTTCCTGTGATCATCGGATCAATAAGTCCAACGGGCTTCTGCCAACTCCAGTCCACAGGCAAACGGGTCTGACCCGGCCCGCCAAGGCCCCAGACCTATTTATCCACGCCTATAAATACCAGACCCCACCTCACTCTAACATGTAATCAATCTTTCTCCACTTGAACCCTAGCTACTGTTGCTTTCTCAGTGACTGACTTGATCGTCGGAGGGCCTGTCTCTGGGAACTCTCCCATGGGTCTCTAGACATTGTGTAGGTTCGAAGATCTGAGCCAAGCTCCTAATATCCGAGCAGAGCTACAAACCTCAACCTACTTCCTGCAACTCCCGAGCCGGTCCTACGACCGGGGATCAGACCAATGTTAGTGTCGTGCCTTCCGCTTCACAAAATACAAGAATTCACAACTGTTGCCCCCACACCCAAAAGATAACAAAAACCATCAGGTTGGCGCCGTCTGTGGGAAACTGTGCGACACCTACATAGGTCTGGTCCTGCCCGAGGACACCTCCTCGAACCCAGGCTCTTCGATGGCTCCCAAATCCAGAAGGGCTGTCACTTATGGACGCCGTCCAGACCATCCTCCTCTTCCAAGCCACATGGATGCCCAAGGCTCCAACCAACCACGGGCCAACGCCGTCGGATCTGGATAAGGTGTTTCATACTCCGTTGCAACCGATCTACGGTGCATAATCCAGAACTGGCAGGCTAGCCGAACAAGGGGAGGGGCCACTTCTAACTCGGTCCTGAATCAGGACAAGCAGTCGACCCTAGAACGAGAGCCAGGGCAGCCGCTCACCCCGAGGGCCTCCACTCTCGCGTGGGCCTATGGACCCAGCCTCCGTCACGAGGGTCGAGTTCCAAAATTTTAGGGAAGAGATCCTTCAGGCAATCCGAGGCAGTGCGAGGACCGAGGCGCGCAACAACTCATATCCTCAGTCAGAAGCTAGGGGTGGCGAATCCCTTGGATTGGCCCGCCCACTAGGACAAGAAGATGTCGTCCTTCAATGCCTCCGGGAAATGGAGAATTGCCTGGCCCATCTTGGCGAGGACGGGCCGATGCCAGGGCATGGTTACAGACCGAACCGACCCCCATTCTCCACCCAGATCTTAGAAGCCGAGATCCCCAGAAATTTCAGGCCTCCCCAATTTGAAACATACAACGGCGAGGGTGATCCTGCTGATCACACGGAAGGGTTCAAAACCCTCATGCTGTTTCACCGCGCCTCAGATCCCCTCCCATGTCGTGCCTTCCCTGCCACCCTACGTGGTTCGGCTCGGGAATGGTTCTCGAAACTCACCCCCGGCTTGGTCTTCTCCTTCGACCAGCTGGAAGCGAGTTTCCTAGCCCTTTTCGTGACAAGCTGAAAAGTCAAGAAGATGAGCACACCACTTTTGGACCTCAAGCAAAAAGAAGGGGAACCCCACCGCGAGTTCGTTCACAGATTCACTACCGAGGCAAGGTCAGTGTCCTCTCTCGATGTGGGCATGGCCTCCGCAGCTTGTCGCCCAATGTTCACCACGGCTAGCTCAAAGTGTCCCTGGCTAAGAAACTGCTCGTTGACTTTCCCGACCTCCTTAACAGGGTTGAGAAGTACATTCGGACCGAGGAAGCCCTACACCCCGAGGGCATCAAGGAGGCTACGACCAAAGGGAAGCGGAAAGCGGAAGACACCGAACCCGCCAAAAAAGCAACGAAAGACGCGGTTAGTCTGAAGGGGCTTCCCCCGGTTTCCCGTTTTGAAAGATATACCTCGCTGACCCAGAACGTGTCAGCCATCCTCTTAGAGATCGAGGACAAGGGGATCGTTCGACATCCTCCCCGACCAAGAAACAACAAAAAAGGGGACTAGAGGTTCTACTATCGGTTACACCGGGACCATGGCCACGAAACGGACAACTGCCGCGCCCTTAAAGACGAAATAGAGGCCCTCATCCAGTGAGGGTACATAAAGGAATTCACCCGACCTAATACAAGGGACGGGAGAGACCAGAGGAATCCAAGGCCTTTGCCTCCTCTTCGAATGGTCAGCAAGCCACCCGACCGAGATCCTGAGCCCGAAGAAATAGGTGGACAGGCTATCCTACACTGTGTCCATGGTGGACCCATAAAGGGGAAATCCAAAACTTCCCGCAAGGCCTTCCTAGGAGAGGTAAGCTTGGTTCACGACCAACCTCCCTCTGTGCGATGCTCTGGTTATCAGCCTAGGCATGGCCAACCACGAGGTCCGGTGTATCCTCGTAGACAACGGTAGCTCGGTGAACATCCTCTGCCTGGCCGCTTTTGAAAGCCTAAATCTCCCCTGAGAAAGGTTGAAACCAGCAGGGTACACGCTCCATGGATTCTCTGGCGTCCCCATCCAGATCGAGGGTATTGTCACGCTCAACGTAACGGCCAGCACGGCCCCGACCCTCAGGACAGAAGCAATGGACTTCATGGTGGTCATTATCAAGGCTGCCTATAACGCCATCCTCGACAGACCCGGTATATGCACCTTCTAAGTTGTTCCGTCCGCCTACCACTTGAAGCTCAAGTTTCCCACATCCCACGGGGTGGGTGTGGTTCGGGGCAATCAGGAGTCGGCACGTTCGTGATACATGACCACGGTGGGGGGCGGCGTCTTTCCCCTCAATGCGGTCGAGCTCCATTCCGAGCACGGTTCGAAACTCATGGATGTGCTTACAAAGGCCTCTTTTTCCGAGGAAGAAACGTCCAAGTGGTTTCGAGTTAGCCTATCGTTGGCCCCAGACCTCAAGCGAACAATCATTGAGTGCGTTCGCCGGAACTCCGACCTCTTCGCATGGATGCCATCCGACTTGTCGGGGATCTCTGAAGACATCATAATGCACAGGCTGAGCGTCCGACCGGACTCAAAGCCAGTCCAGCAGAAGAGGCATAAGTTCACCCCCAATCGATAACAGGCGGTCAGGGAGGAAGTTGGAAAACTCCTTTCGACGCGATTTATTCAGGAGGTCAGCTACCCAGAATAGATGTCTAAGGTGGTGATGGTAAAGAAGATGAGTGGCACGTGGAGAATCTGCATTGATTTCACAGACCTGAATAAGGTCTGCCCCAAAGACCCGTTTCCACTCCCAAACATCGACGCCCTCATAGATGCGACAGCAGGGCACAAACTACTTAGCTTCGTGGATGCCTTATCAGGCTATAACTAGATAAGAATGTTCCCCTAGACATACCGAAAACCGCCTTCATAACTGACCAAGGCCTTTATTGCTACCAGGTCATGCCCTTCGGGCTGAAGAACGCCGACGCCACTTATCAAAGTCTCGTCAACCGGATCTTTAAGGACCAGATCGGCCGGAACATGGAAGTGTATGTCGACGATATGCTTGTCAAAAGCTGTTCGAGCCATGATCATGTGGCCGACCTTGAAGAAGCTTTTGGGGTCCTGCGGTCTCACAATATGAGGCTCAATCCCTCCAAGTGCGCCTTCGGCGTATCATCGGGGAAGTTTCTCGAATTCGTTGTGAGCCACCGCAGCATCGAAGCAAATCATGAAAAGATTCGAGCCATCCTCGACATGGCTCCCCAAGAAACACCAAGGGAGTGCAAAGGCTTACGGGATGAATGGCAGCCATCAGCCGTTTCCTCTCTAAATCTGAAGAGAAGTTGCTCCCATTCTTTAAAGCCTTCAGAGGGGAAAAAAGCTTCGAGTGGGCAACCCCCAGCAAGAGGCATTCGACCAGCTGAAGGCATACCTCACTAACCCACCACTCCTCAGCAAGCCGGAGCCGGGCGAGCCACTGTTCCTCTGCTTGGCCGCCACCGAACATGCGCTTAGTGCCGTGTTGGTCAGGGAGGAGGACGGATCGCAGAAGCCCCTCTACTATGTTAGCAAGGTCCTGCATGATGCGGAGATCAGATACCCGAGGATAGAGAAAATTGCCTATGCACTGATTATGGCAGCACAGAAACTCTGGCCCTACTTTTAGGCCCATTCCGTCCGCGTTCTCACAGATCAGCCTCTCAAGACAGTCCTTGACAAGCCCAAAAATTCTGGCTGCCTCATGAAATGGTCAATCGAACTCAGTCAGCATGACATCAGCTACCACCCTCGTACAGCAATCAAAGGCCAGGCACTCGCAGAATTCATTACTGAATGCACCATCCCCGAATCCCCTGAAATTCAGCAGGACGCCCCGACTTGGGATGTCTACGTCGACGGTTCTTCTTGTGAGGAAGGAAGCGGGGCTGGCATCATCCTCAGAGGCCCCGACGACTTTATCCTTCAGTATTCTCTTCGACTCAATTTTCCAGCCACAAACAACGAGGCAGAATATGAAGCTCTGATCGCGGGATTCACATTAGCCTACCGAGTGGGTGCAAGGCAAATACAAGTATTTAGTGACTCACAACTAGTGGTCAAATAGATCACCGGAGAGTACGAGGCCCGTGATCACCAAATGACCCCATACTTGGCGCGAGCAAAGCAGCTGCTGCAGTTCTTCGTGAAGGCGGATGTCCATCGGATCCCAAGAGAACAAAACTGTCACGCTGATTCCTTGTCTAAACTCGCATCGTCTTCTCTCGGAGGATTAGACTGCACGGTCCTAGTCGAGGTTCTTCTTAAGCCAACAATCGAAGAACCGGAAGTCTTCTACCTCACCAGCAAAGATCCCACCGAGACATGGATGAGCCCCATACACAAGTTCCTGACAACTTGCGAGCTTCCACTAGACCCGGCCACGACACGAAGCATTCGAGTGCGGTCCGAAAGATTCACCTTAATTAGGGGGGTGCTCTTTAAACGCTCCTACACCAAGTCAGACGAGAGACCCTATCTTCGCTGCCTAACACCAGATGAGGCTAAGTACGCCCTAGAAGAACTACACAAAGGGATTGGGGGGGGGGGGGGGGGGTGCCATATGGGCAGCAGGTCGCTGGCCCGGAAAGAACTAATCCACGGCTACTACTGGCCAACTATGCTACAAGATGCTAAAAACCTCGTCCGAAGCTGCGGCCCCGTCAGAGGTTCTCCCCCGTTAAACACTCGCCAAAAGCTGAGCTGAAGTCCTTCGCTAGTCTCACCCCTTTTGCCATGTGGAGAATGGACCTAGTCGGCCCCATTCCACCGGCGACCAGTCAGAGGCGATTCCTCATCGTAGCCGTTGACTACTTCACTAAATGGGTAGAGGCGGAGCCCCTAACTACCATCACCGAGTATCAGGATCAAAAATTCGTCTGGAAGCACATAGTATGCCGATTCGGGATCCCGCGCGTGCTAATCACCGAAAACGGAACCCAATTTTCCGGCAAAAATTTTCGAAAGTTTTGTGATGACCTCGACATTCAATAGCGCTTCTCATCAATCTTTTATCCCCAATCGAACGAACAGGCTAAAAACACCAACTGTCAAATTCTTGATGGTTTGAAGAAGCGGCTGGACCAGTCGCCCAAGGGTCTGTGGGTCGAGGAGTTGTCAAGCGTCCTCTGGTCACATCGGACTACTGAGAGAATTCCGATCGGCGTGTCCCCATTCAATCTGACATATGGGATCGAGGCGGTCATCCCACAGGAAGTCGGCCTCCCATTGCCGAGGTACAAGGGCTTCAACGAAGAATCAAACTCTAGAGACCTCAGGGCCAATTTGGACCTCGTTGACGAGGTACTGGAAAGATCCAGCATACGACGGGCCATTTACCAACAACGGGTCGAGAGGCTCTATAACAAAAAAGTTCGCCTAACCAACATCAAGGAAGGGGACATCGTGCTCCAAAAGATAGCAATATCCCAGCCCGCAGCCAAGGGCAAGCTTGCCCCAAACTGGGAGGGCCCGTATAAAATCTCCCAGGTGGTCCGTCCAGGAACGTACTGCCTCGAAGACTTGGGGGCAAGATGGTTAAGAGGCCCTAGAAAACGGAACACCTCATCAAATTTCAAGAGGGAAAGTGAGGAAGAATCAACTGTTGTAAGCGCTACGCG
The DNA here is from genome assembly GCA_017893485.1 of Hemerocallis citrina. Taxonomy (NCBI): domain Eukaryota; kingdom Viridiplantae; phylum Streptophyta; class Magnoliopsida; order Asparagales; family Asphodelaceae; genus Hemerocallis; species Hemerocallis citrina. Next base: position 95,217 of record JACEHZ010000062.1, on the reverse strand, counting down.
CCAGTTCCCCTGTAAACAAATGGTCATGATATAAAAGCAGCACATTTTTTTTTGATTCAAAGTGTGTACAAAGCAAGGCTCCATCTTTCTCACAAGCTTGGACGCCCGACGCTCGGTATGTATATCGAGCAAGGCACCCGTTTTCTCACAAGCTTGGACGCCCAATGCTCGGTATGTATCGTGAGCAAGGCACCAACTTTCTCACAAGCTTGGATGCCCGACGCTCGGCATGTATCGCGAGCAAGGCACCAGCTTTCTCACAACCTTAGACACCCGACGTTCGGCACGTATCGCGAGAAAGGCACCAGCTTTCTCAAAAGCTTGGACACCCGATGCTTAGCATGTATTGCGAGCAAGGAACCAGCTTTCTCACAAGCTTAGACACCCGACGCTTGGCATGTATCGCGAGCAAGGCACCAGCTTTCTCATAAGCTTGGATGCTCGATGCTCGACGCTCGGCATGTATCGCGAGCAAGTCACCATCTTTCTCACAAGCTTGGACGCCCGATGCTCGGTATGTATCGCGAGCAAGGCATCAGCTTTCTCATAAGCTTGGACGCCCGACACTCGGCATGTATCGCGAGCAAGGCACCAGCTTTTTCACAAGCTTGGACGCCCGACGCTTGGCACGTATCGTGCAAAAGGCACCAACTTTCTCATAAGCTTGGACACCTGTCACTCGGCATGTATCGCGAATAAGGCACCAACTTTCTTACAAGCCTGGATGCCTGATGCTCAGCATGTATAACGAGTAAGGCATCAGCTTTCTTACAAGCCTGGATGTCCGACGCTCGGCATGTATATCGAGTAGGGCACCAGTTTTCTCACATGAATGGATGCCCGACGCTCGGTATGTATCTCGAGTAAGGCACCAGCTTTCTCACAAGCTTGGATGCCCGACGCTCGGCATGTATCGCGAGCAAGATACCAGCTTTCTCACAAGCTTGGATGCCCAATGCTCGACACGTATTGCGAGAAAGGCACCAGCTATCTTACAAGCTTGGACGCCCGATGCTCGGCAAGTACGGCGCGCACCCACCTAGCCTTTTCCAATAAAGCTGCCTATCAAAGGCCAAGTGTGGGGCCTCGATGCTCGGCAAGTACGGTGCGCAGTCACCTAGCTTTTTCCAACAAAGCTGCCTATCAAAGGCAAAGTCTGGGGGGTTGATGTTCGGCAATTACGACGAGCACGCACCTCGCTTTTTCCTACAAAGCTGCCTATCAAAGGCCAAATCTGGGGGCTCGACACTGGGCAAGTACGGCGAGCACCCGCCTAGCTTTTCCCAACAAAGTTGCCTATCAAAGGCCAAGTCTGGGGGCTCGACGCTCAGCAAGTACAGCGAGCACCCAACTAGGTTTTTCCAACAAAGCTGCCTATCAAAGGCCAAGTCTGGGGCTCAAAGCTCGGCAAGTATGACGAGCGCTCTCCTAACTTTTTCCAACAAAGCTGCCTATCAAAGGTAAAAAAGTCGGGGTCTCGACGGTCGACAAGTACGGTGAGCACTCATCTAGCTTTTCCCATCAAAGCTGCCTATCAAAGGCCAAGTCTAGGGCTTGATGCTCGGCAAGTACAACGAGCACCCACCTACCTTTTCCCAATAAAACTGCTTATCAAAGGCCAAGTCTGGGAGCTCGATGCTAGGCAAGTACGACGAGCACTCACCTAGCTTTTTTCAACAAAGCTTCTTGTCATAGGCCGAGTCTAGGGGCTCGACGCTCGGCAAGTACGGAGAGCACTCGCCTAGTTTTTTCCAACAAAGCTTGTAATACCCCAGATCTTGAGCGAACAGTCGACTGTTAGGGTTAGCAGTCGACTGGTCTGTGTACAGTCGACTGGTGTGTGTAGTAGTCGACTGCTACACGGGATTTGTGAAAGGATTGAGAAATATAGTCCCATATCGGGAATTTGCGAAGATAAATTGAGTATAAATACTATTGCCGAGGATCAAGAGTCACCAATTCGGTTAACCACCTTTTGAGAGGCCGCCTGTGGTGGGCAGTGGAACTACATAGTATTTATAATCTGTCTGAGCATTGGGGCGGGGCATTACAAGTGGTATCAGAGCATGCTTCAATGATAATAATAGACATAGTATGAAAACCAACCTAGGTGTGGACACTAGAGAGTGAGTACCTAGGTGTGGACATTAGAGTGTGAGTATCACATAGAGTTAAAACATGATGTTTGGCTTGGGGCATGGTTATGGTGTTGCCATAGGGTATTGATTTGAGTATGAATTGTGTGATGCTCTAACTTATCTCTCGTTTTGCAGTATCCAAAATGGTTGCACCCAGGGACAGGAATGGAGGCAACAATGAGGACAGATCTGGTAGTTCTCGAGGAGCGGGAATTGACCTTGAGGCTGAATTCGCCAAGGTGTATCAGACCCTGAATGCGCTGATGGCATTCAACTTGGCGCAATAGCAGGCTCAGCAGCAAAATCCGCAGCCAAATCATGGAGCTGGACATGGATTGGTGAACGCCGATCCTATTAAGCAGATTGAATCCTTTAAGAGGATGAGGTCGCCAGTCTTTGAGGGGCAAGCTGATCCAACCGCAGCAGATGACTGGATTAGGAAGATGCAGACGATCTTTGAAGTGTCGGAGACTCCGGCAGCCAGCAAGGTGAAGTTAGCTTCGATGCAGCTAGAGAAGGACGCAGGTGTCTGGTGGGAGTCGCTGAAGAGGACTCTGGGAGATCAGCAGTTGACTTGGGAAGCTTTTCTGGAGGAGTTCAGAGATCGCTTCTTTCCTCTTGATGTTCAGGAGAAGAAGGCGACTGAGTTCTTGAACCTTCAGCAGGGTAGCATGACCGTGCGGGAGTATGAGACTAAATTTGCTCAGCTTTCGCGGTATGCGCCAGAGTTAGTTGTCGACGAGGCAAAGAAGGCCAAAAAGTTTGAGCAGGGCTTGAGGCCAAACTTGAGGTCAAGGATGGTTCCGTTGGGCATCAGAAGATTCGACAAGCTGGTCAGGAGAGCAGCTATGACCGAGGAGGATATGGACCAGTCCCGAGTAAAGCAAGAGACCTAGAACAAGAAGAAGAGGCCAGCAGATGATCAGGAAGAGAAGGAATTCCCAGTGAAGCAAAGCAAGACCAGTGATCCAGTGCAGAAGGCACCGGCAACTCAGGAAGTAACTTGTTACTTCTGCAGGAAGACAAGACATTACAGGTCAGCGTGTCCGAAGTTGGCAAAGCAGACTTGTTTTCATTGTGGTCAAGAAGGGCACATTCGACCAAGTTGTCCACAGCTGAAGAAAGAGAAGGCAGGGAAGGACAAGGATCCGAAGCAGGGGCAAGTGTTCGCATTGACTGAAGAGGATACGGGCAATCCAGGAATATGATCTGTGTGTGCAGGAATTTATTCTTTTGTATTAAATAAAACTTTATTTTGGAAATAATTGAAGATTGAGTATTTTCTTCATGTAACAAGTTTAATTGGATTAATGGAATAAAGACAAAGTTTTATTTGATACTGTTTTCTTGCATGCAATTGTGTCGCCCATTGATTACTAGTCTTAGGGTGGATCTTAAGGTGTTTCCAAGCAAGGTCTTGAGGTGGCTATCCTTAGTCATGTTCTTCTAAGGAGGGAGTGGTCACTGATTCTCGGAAGGATGAAGCAGAAGGTCAGAGTGGGATGCAGAAGTTCAGTAGTTGTTGCAGCGTGGCTTCCGATGGCAAGTTATCAGAGTCACGCAGCGGGAGCTTGTCTTTTCTGAATTCTTTGCATGTATGATGTGTTTGTTTTGTTGGAATGCATTTTTTTGGTGTGACTGCATTTCCTAAGAATTATGTTTCTACCCATGAGTTTTCAATCATTGTTAGTGGGTTGTTCGGACCTCATTAGTCGTAGTTCTGAGGACAGAACTATTGTAAGGAGGGAGTGATGTAGAACCCCGTATTTTCAAATATTATTTTTATTATTTGAAAATGAATTTAAATGAATTTTGAGGATTTAATTGATATTTTCTAAAAGATTTATCTTTTGTACACGTGCAAAACACGTGCAAATGACTTTTGAGAAGTTTGAAAAATTAAGATTCCTTTATGAAAAATCATTATTTATTATTTGGGATTTATTTAGTATTTTTCCAGATTTTTCTGAAATTAATTAGTACTATTTGCAAATTTTGAGAAAAGAAGGACCTTTTTGCAAAATTGACATTTTTAGGGGTTGAAATGCAAAATGTATTTTCTGGACGTTTTGAACTGTACCAATTGAGATTAATGAGTATATTTTACTATTAAATCCTAATTTAAATGATTTTTATTGAATTTCCAAGGATAAGAACTATATATGTAAAATTATGTTTTGAAAGGACTATTTTGCAAATGTATTCCTAAACCCTAAAAATGATATTCCCGGCCTATATAAGAGAGTTTGCAGCCGTCATTTGCTGCACAACTCAGATTTTATTATATTTTCTATTCTCTTGGTGGTTGAAGAGGAAGATTTGGATCTAGCAAAAAGAAGGCTTTTCGTTGGATCTTTGCAATTCAAAAGGTGAGTGATATGAACTTGGTTTTGTTTGTGTGTGTGATTGTGTGCTGTTTTGTTTGATGAATTCGTATCTTGTATGTGATCGATGCAATAGTCGTTATTCGTATTATGCATGAGAAATCCACGAATGTTTAGTAGATCTTGTTTAACAAATTCTTTATTGCTCGAAAACATGTTAAGATTCAAGTATGGTTTGATCGGATGTATGAACATCTGGATCTTGTGTATATAATCAGATCTTGGTTATGATTTGTGAAAGAATTGAGAAACCCTAATGGAAGATTTAGGAATTGAGAACATGAGAATTTAGTATTGTATCCATAATGTGGATCATCTTGAGATTGTCACTTTTAACTAAATACGAGTAAATTCCCTAAGCAATGAATCTTTAGAAAACTCCAGTCTTGATTTTCGTATTCAGACCTAATTTATGAAATCTGTAGGCCAACAGTCGACTGGTCTACGATTCAGTCGACTGGTACGACTCTACTGCTGTATCTTTAGTTTTTCTTGAAAATCCATTCTGGACAGTCGACTTAGACCCTTTTTAGTCGACTGGTACACTTAGAATTTATTTTTAAAGTTATCTTAGATTTTTCTCTGGTAAGTCGACTTATGACCTTTTAAGTCGACTTATATTGTATTTTAAGTCGACTTATGACTTTGCAAGTCGACTTATGACACTTAGAATATTCTCTTAAAGATTTTTGGAATTTCTCTCTGGTAAGTCGACTTATATTTTTATAAGTCGACTTATGTTCTTATGAGTCGACTTATGTCTCCTTTAAGTCGACTTATGTTTTCTATAAGTCTACTTATGATCTGGTAAGTCAACTTATGATTTTTATAAGTCATCTTATATTGTTGGTAGGTCAACTTATGATTTTTATAAGTCATCTTATATTGTTGGTAAGTCTACTTATGTTTTTATAAGTCAACTTATCATACTTGTTTGTAATCTTGGATATTGGTTCTCGGGGCAGTCGACTTATTACAGTATGAGTCGACTGGTGCTGATGAGTTTTTCAGAATCTTGAGTGTTCTTTCAAGTCTTAGTCTTTGTAGATGGATATTCTGTGGTATTGGGAGTCATTAGTCTCTGGGGTTGGTATACTTTGCGGTGTTGGGAGTCACTGTTAGTGATCGATAACCGGGTATCCAATCCGCAGTATTGTGAGTGACCGATAACCGGGTATCCGATCTATGTTATTGTTAGTCTTTGTAGATGGATATTCTGCGGTATTGGGAGTCATTGGTCTCTGGGGTTGGTATACTTTGCGGTGTTGGGAGTCACTGTTAGTGATCGATAACCGAGTATCCAATCCGCAGTGTTGTGAGTGACCGCTAACCGGGTATCCGATCTATGGCATTATTAGTGATTGATCGTTGGACATGTACCGTGGTGTTGAGAATAACCAATAATCAGGTATTGGCAGTAAACAGTCGACTGGCCAATTATTCAGTCGACTGTACAGTACAGTTGAGCTGTACTATTTTGAGAGTGATTGATTGAAGGGTATCTGATCGATGGTATTGTTTCTCGACTTGGTTTCATGCATGTACTTGCCTATCGTTTCTTACTTCACAATACATGTTTAATTATGTATTTTTGTTCAGTACATGTTGCTTAAGAAATCATGTTTATTATTTATTTATGTTTGTTGTTTATATCACTATGTAATACCCCAGACCAGCCGACTGGTACTGCCAGCAGTCGACTGGTAGAGGACAGTCGACTGGTACTGCCAGCAGTCGACTGACTATTGAGATTTGTGAGTAGATTTGAGAAATTTAGTCCCATATCGGGAATTTGCAAAGATAATTTGAGTATAAATACTATTGCCGAGGATCAAGAGTCACCAATTCGGTTAACCACCTTTTGAGAGGCAGCCTGTGGTGGGCAGTGGAACTACATAGTATTTATAATTTGTCTGAGCATTGGGGCGAGGCGTTACAAGTGGTATCAGAGCCGACTTTCGACCCACCAGGTGTATCTGCACGATGTAAGGGTGCCTCCGAGGGAGGGGGGCCTATTCGTGGGGTACATATGTTCGCGTGTCGAGGGTGTGTGGCCTATTCACGGAGCATGCCGGGTGCTAGAAAGGACGGTCCTACACTTGATGTGTGCCCTGTGCTCTCAGCGAGGACGCTGATTCCTAAAGGGAGTGTATGTAATACCCCAGACCAGCCAACTGGTACTGCCAGCAGTCGACTGGTAGAGGACAGTCGACTGGTACTGCCAGCAGTCGACTGACTATTGAGATTTGTGAGTAGATTTGAGAAATTTAGTCCCATATCGGGAATTTGCAAAGATAATTTGAGTATAAATACTATTGCCGAGGATCAAGAGTCACCAATTCGGTTAACCACCTTTTGAGAGGCCGCCTGTGGTGGGCAGTGGAACTACATAGTATTTATAATTTGTAACGCCCCGCCCCAATGCTCAGACAAATTATAAATACTATGTAGTTCCACTGCCCACCACAGGCGGCCTCTCAAAAGGTGGTTAACTGAATTGGTGACTCTTGATCCTCGGCAATAGTATTTATACTCAAATTATCTTTGCAAATTCCCGATATGGGACTAAATTTCTCAAATCTACTCACAAATCTCAATAGTCAGTCGACTGCTGGCAGTACCAGTCGACTGTCCTCTACCAGTCGACTGCTGGCAGTACCAGTCGGCTGGTCTGGGGTATTATATACACCCCCCTTTAGGAATCAGCATCCTCGCTGAGAACACAGGGCACACATCAAGTGTAGGACCGTCCTTTCTAGCACCCGGCATGCTCCGTGAATAGGCCACACACCCTCGACACGCGAACATATGTACCCCACGAATAGGCCCCCCTCCCTCGGAGGCACCCTTTCATCGTGTAGATACACCTGGTGGGTCGAAAGTCGGCTCTGATGCCATTTGTAACGCCCCGCCCCAATGCTCAGACAAATTATAAATACTATGTAGTTCCACTGCCCACCACAGGCTGCCTCTCAAAAGGTGGTTAACCGAATTGGTGACTCTTGATCCTCGGCAATAGTATTTATACTCAAATTCTCTTTGCAAATTCCCGATATGGGACTAAATTTCTCAAATCTACTCACAAATCTCAACAGTCAGTCGACTGCTGGCAGTACCAGTCGGCTGGTCTGGGGTATTACATACACCACCCCTTAGGAATCAGCGTCCTCGCTGAGAGCACAGGGCACACATCTCGTGTAGGACCGCCCTTTCTAGCACCCGGCATGCTCCGTGAATAGGCCCGCAGACCCTCGACACGCAAACATATGTACCCCACGAATAGGCCCCCCTCCCTCGGAGGCACCCTCGACGTGCAGATACACCCCCACCCGGTGTGTCGAAAGTCGGCTCTGATACCATTTGTAACGCCCCGCCCCAATGCTCAGACAAATTATAAATACTATGTAGTTCCACTGCCCACCACAGGCGGCCTCTCAAAAGGTGGTTAACCGAATTGGTGACTCTTGATCCTCGGCAATAGTATTTATACTCAAATTATCTTTGCAAATTCCCGATATGGGACTAAATTTCTCAAATCTACTCACAAATCTCAATAGTCAGTCGACTGCTGGCAGTACCAGTCGACTGTCCTCTACCAGTCGACTGCTGGCAGTACCAGTCGGCTGGTCTGGGGTATTACATACAATTGTAACGCCCCGCCCCAATGCTCAGACAAATTATAAATACTATGTAGTTCCACTGCCCACCACAGGCTGCCTCTCAAAAGGTGGTTAACCGAATTGGTGACTATTGATCCTCGGCAATAGTATTTATACTCAATTTATCTTCGTAAATTCCCGATATGGGACTATATTTCTCAATCCTTTCACAAATCCTGTGTAGCAGTCGACTGCTACACACACCAGTCGACTGTACACAGACCAGTCGACTGCTAACCCTTACAGTCGATTGTTTGCTCAAGATCTGGGATATTACATACACCCCCCCTTAGGAATCAGTGTCCTCGCTGAGAGCACAGGGCACACATCTCGTGTAGGACCGCCCTTTCTAGCACCCGGCATGCTCCGTGAATAGGCCCGCAGACCCTCGACACGCAAACATATGTACACCACGAATAGGCCCCCCTCCCTCGAAGGCACCCTCGACGTGCAGATACACCCCCACCCGGTGTGTCGAAAGTCGGCTCTGATACCACTTCTGTAGCGCCCCGAATTTCTAATATAATAACTTAGAAAATACGTGGCACATTCCCAGCGATCCACTTCAATGTAACAATATACATAGACCAAAAACACAAATTATTTTATTCCAAACTCTTATTACAATAACCTTTTTCAATTGCAGCGGAAATACAACACCTTGAATTAAAACATTCTTTTACAACACTTCTCTTTACAAAATTTACACAAGGCTCTATTACATCACTTATAACCTCTAAAGCTAACTCAAGCATCCAAGCCTCCAAACTCTAAGCAACAACCTGCATCATATGAGGCTAGAGTTGGACCCTAACCCCCAAACTAAAGGGGTCAGCCATAGATGGTGTGAGTGATATAAACAACAAACATAAATAAACAATAAACATGATTTTTTAAGCAACATGTACTGAACAAAAATACATAATTAAACATGTATTGTGAAGTAAGAAACGATAGGCAAGTACATGCATGAAACCAAGTCGAGAAACAATACCATCGATCAGATACCCTTCAATCAATCACTCTCAAAATAGTACAGCTCAACTGTACTGTACAGTCGACTGAATAATTGGCCAGTCGACTGTTTACTGCCAATACCTGATTATTGGTTATTTTCAACACCACGGTACATGTCCAACGATCAATCACTAATAATGCCATAGATCGGATACTCGGTTATCGATCACTCACAACACTGCGGATTGGATACTCGATTATCGATCACTAACAGTGACTCCCAACACCGCAAAGTATACCAACCCCAGAGACCAATGACTCCCAATACCGCAAAATATCCATCTACAAAGACTAACAATAACATAGATCGGATACCCGGTTATCGGTCACTCACAACACTGCGGATTGGATACCCGGTTATCGATCACTAACAGTGACTCCCAACACCGCAAAGTATACCAACCCCAGAGACCAATGACTCCCAATACCGCAGAATATCCATCTACAAAGACTAAGACTTGAAAGAACACTCAAGATTCTGAAAAACTCATCAGCACCAGTCGACTCATACTGTAATAAGTCGACTGCCCCGAGAACCAATATCCAAGATTACAAACAAGTATGATAAGTTGACTTATAAAAACATAAGTAGACTTACCAACAATATAAGATGACTTATAAAAATCATAAGTTGACCTACCAACAATATAAGATGACTTATAAAAATCATAAGTTGACTTACCAGATCATAAGTAGACTTATAGAAAACATAAGTCGACTTAAAGGAGACATAAGTCGACTCATAAGAACATAAGTCGACTTATAAAAACATAATTCGACTTACCAGAGAGAAATTCCAGAAATCTTTAAGAGAATATTCTAAGTGTCATAAGTCGACTTGCAAAGTCATAAGTCGACTTAAAATACAATATAAGTCGACTTAAAAGGTCATAAGTCGACTTACTAGAGAAAAATCTAAGATAACTTTAAAAATAAATTCTAAGTGTACCAGTCGACTGAAAAGGGTCTAAGTCGACTGTCCAGAACGGATTTTCAAGAAAAACTAAAGATACAGCAGTAGAGTCGTACCAGTCGACTGAATCGTAGACCAGTCGACTGCCGGCCTACAGATTTCATAAATTAGGTCTGAATACGAAAATCAAGACTGGAGTTTTCTAAAGATTCATTGCTTAGGGAATTTACTCGTATTTAGTTAAAAGTGACAATCTCAAGATGATCCACATTATGGATACAATACTAAATTCTCATGTTCTCAATTCCTAAATCTTCCATTAGGGTTTCTCAATTCTTCCACAAATCATAACCAAGATCTGATTATATACACAAGATCCAGATGTTCATACATCCGATCAAACCATACTTGAATCTTAACATGTTTTCGAGCAATAAAGAATTTGTTAAACAAGATCTACTAAACATTCGTGGATTTCTCATGCATAATACGAATAACGACTATTGCATCGATTACATACAGGATACGAATACATCAAACAAAACAGCACACAATCACACACACAAACAAAACCAAGTTCATATCACTCACCTTTTGAATTGCAAAGATCCAACGAAAAGCCTTCTTTTTGCTAGATCCAAATCTTCCTCTTCAACAACCAAGAGAATAGAAAATATAATAAAATCTGAGTTGTGCAGCAAATGACGGCTGCAAACTCTCTTATATAGGCCGAAAATATCATTTTTAGGGTTTAGGAATACATTTGCAAAATAGTCCTTTCAAAACATAATTTTACATATATAGTTCTTATCCTTGGAAATTCAATAAAAATCATTTAAATTAGGAGTTAATAGTAAAATATACTCATTAATCTCAATTGGTACAGTTCAAAACGTCCAGAAGATACATTTTGCATTTCAACCCCTAAAAATGTCAATTTTGCAAAAAGGTCCTTCTTTTCTCAAAATTTGCAAATAGTACTAATTAATTTCAGAAAAATCTGGAAAAATACTAAATAAATCCCAAATAATAAATAATGATTTTTCATAAAGGAATCTTAATTTTTCAAACTTCTCAAAAGTCATTTGCACGTGTTTTGCACGTGTACAAAAGATAAATCTTTTATAAAAAAACAATTAAATCCTCAAAATTCATTTAAATTCATTTTCAAATAATAAAAATAATATTTAAAAATACGGGGTTCTAAATCACAAAATAATAATCGATAACCGAGTATCCAATCCGCAGTGTTGTGAGTGACCGATAACCGGGTATCCGATCTATGGCATTATTAGTGATTGATCGTTGGACATGTACCGTGGTGTTGAGAATAACCAATAATTAGGTATTGGCAGTAAACAGTCGACTGGCCAATTATTCAGTCGACTGTACAGTACAGTTGAGCTGTACTATTTTGAGAGTGATTGATTGAAGGGTATCTGATCGATGGTATTGTTTCTCGACTTGGTTTCATGCATGTACTTGCCTATCGTTTCTTACTTCACAATACATGTTTAATTATGTATTTTTGTTCAGTTAATGTTGCTTAAGAAATCATGTTTATTGTTTATTTATGTTTGTTGTTTTTATCACTCACACCATCTATGGCTGACCCCTTTAGTTTGGGGGTTAGGGTCCAACTCTAGCCTCATATGATGCAGGTTGTTGCTTAGAGTTTGGAGGCTTGGATGCTTGAGTTAGCTTTAGAGATTATAAGTGATGTAATAGAGCCTTGTGTAAATTTTGTAAAGAGAAGTGTTGTAAAAGAATGTTTTAATTCAAGGTGTTGTATTTCCGCTGCAATTGAAAAAGGTTAATGTAATAAGAGTTTGGAATAAAATAATTTGTGTTTTTGGTCTATGTATATTGTTACATTGAAGTGGATCGCTGGAAATGTGCCACGCATTTTCTAAGTTATTATATTAGAAATTCGGGGCGCTACAGAAGTGGTATCAAGAACTATATAAAAATCGGTGTTTACTATGTTGCTCTGATACCACTTCTGTAGCGCCCCGAATTTCTAATATAATAACTTCGAAAATACGTGGCACATTCCCAGCGATCCACTTCAATGTAACAATATACATAGACCAAAAACACAAATTATTTTATTCCAAACTCTTATTACAATAACCTTTTTCAATTGCAGCGGAAATACAACACCTTGAATTAAAACATTCTTTTACAACACTTCTCTTTACAAAATTTACACAAGGCTCTATTACATCACTTATAATCTCTAAAGCTAACTCAAGCATCCAAGCCTCCAAACTCTAAGCAACAACCTGCCTCATATGAGGCTAGAGTTGGACCCCAACCCCCAAACTAAAGGGGTCAGCCATAGATGGTGTGAGTGATATAAACAACAAACATAAATAAACAATAAACATGATTTCTTAAGCAACATGTACTGAACAAAAATACATAATTAAACATGTATTGTGAAGTAAGAAACGATAGGCAAGTACATGCATGAAACCAAGTCGAGAAACAATACCATCGATCAGATACCCTTCAATCAATCACTCTCAAAATAGTACAGCTCAACTGTACTGTACAGTCGACTGAATAATTGGCCAGTCGACTGTTTACTGTCAATACCTGATTATTGGTTATTCTCAACACCACGGTACATGTCCAACGATCAATCACTAATAATGCCATAGATCGGATACCTGGTTATCCGTCACTCACAACACTGCGGATTGGATACTCGGTTATCGATCACTAACAGTGACTCCCAACATCGCAAAGTATACCAACCCCAGAGACCAATGACTCCCAATACCGCAAAATATCCATCTGCAAAGACTAACAATAACATAGATCGGATACCCGGTTATCGGTCGCTCACAACACTGCGGATTGGATACCCGGTTATCGATCACTAACAGTGACTCCCAACACCGCAAAGTATACCAACCCCAGAGACCAATGACTCCCAATACCGCAGAATATCCATCTACAAAGACTAACAATAACATAGATCGGATACCCGGTTATCGGTCACTCACAACACTGCGGATTGGATACCCGGTTATCGATCACTAACAGTGACTCCCAACACCACAAAGTATACCAACCCCAGAGACCAATGACTCCCAATACCGCAGAATATCCATCTACAAAGACTAAGACTTGAAAGAACACTCAAGATTCTGAAAAACTCATCAGCACCAGTCGACTCATACTGTAATAAGTCGACTGCCCCGAGAACCAATATCCAAGATTACAAACAAGTATGATAAGTTGACTTATAAAAACATAAGTAGACTTACCAACAATATAAGATGACTTAGAAAAATCATAAGTTGACTTACCAGATCATAAGTAGACTTATAGAAAACATAAGTCGACTTAAAGGAGACATAAGTCGACTCATAAGAACATAAGTCGACTTATAAAAACATAAGTCGACTTACCAGAGAGAAATTCCAGAAATCTTTAAGAGAATATTCTAAGTGTCATAAGTCGACTTGCAAAGTCATAAGTCGACTTAAAATACAATATAAGTCGACTTAAAAGGTCATAAGTCGACTTACCAGAGAAAAATCTAAGATAACTTTAAAAATAAATTCTAAGTGTACCAGTCGACTAAAAAGGGTCTAAGTCGACTGTCCAGAACGGATTTTCAAGAAAAACTAAAGATACAGCAGTAGAGTCGTACCAGTCGACTGAATCGTAGTCCAGTCGACTGTCGGCCTACAGATTTCATAAATTAGGTCTGAATACGAAAATCAAGACTGGAGTTTTCTAAAGATTCATTGCTTAGGGAATTTACTCGTATTTAGTTAAAAGTGACAATCTCAAGATGATCCACATTATGGATACAATACTAAATTCTCATGTTCTCAATTCCTAAATCTTCCATTAGGGTTTCTCAATTCTTTCACAAATCATAACCAAGATCTGATTATATACACAAGATCTAGATGTTCATACATCCGATCAAACCATACTTGAATCTTAACATGTTTTCGAGCAATAAAGAATTTGTTAAACAAGATCTACTAAACATTCGTGGATTTCTCATGCATAATACGAATAACGACTATTGCATCGATCACATACAAGATACGAATTCATCAAACAAAACAGCACACAATCACACACACAAACAAAACCAAGTTCATATCACTCACCTTTTGAATTGCAAAGATCCAACGAAAAGCCTTCTTTTTGCTAGATCCAAATCTTCCTCTTCAACCACCAAGAGAATAGAAAATATAATAAAATCTGAGTTGTGCAGCAAATGACGGCTGCAAACTCTCTTATATAGGCCGGGAATATCATTTTCAGGGTTTAGGAATACATTTGCAAAATAGTCCTTTCAAAACATAATTTTACATATATAGTTCTTATCCTTGGAAATTCAATAAAAATCATTTAAATTAGGAGTTAATAGTAAAATATACTCATTAATCTCAATTGGTACAGTTCAAAACGTCCAGAAAATACATTTTGCATTTCAACCCCTAAAAATGTCAATTTTGCAAAAAGGTCCTTCTTTTCTCAAAATTTGCAAATAGTACTAATTAATTTCAGAAAAATCTGGAAAAATACTAAATAAATCCCAAATAATAAATAATGATTTTTCATAAAGGAATCTTAATTTTTCAAACTTCTCAAAAGTCATTTGCACGTGTTTTGCACGTGTACAAAAGATAAATCTTTTAGAAAATATCAATTAAATCCTTAAAATTCATTTAAATTCATTTTCAAATAATAAAAATAATATTTGAAAATATGGGGTTCTACATCACTCCCTCCTTAGAATAGTTCTGTCCTCAGAACTACGGCTAATGAGGTCCGAACAACCCACTAACAATGATTGAAAACTCATGGGTAGAAACATAATTCTTAGGAAATGCAGTCACACAAAAAAAAATGCATTCCAACAAAACAAACACATCATACATGCAAAGAATTCAGAAAAGACAAGCTCCCGCTGCGCGACTCTGATAACTTGCCATCGGAAGCCACGCTGCAACAACTACTGAACTTCTGCATCCCACTCTGACCTTCTGCTTCATCCTTCCGAGAATCAGTGACCACTCCCTCCTTAGAAGAACATGACTAAGGATAGCCACCTCAAGACCTTGCTTGGAAACACCTTAAGATCCACCCTAAGACTAGTAATCAATGGGCGACACAATTGCATGCAAGAAAACAGTATCAAATAAAACTTTGTCTTTATTCCATTAATCCAATTAAACTTGTTACATGAAGAAAATACTCAATCTTCAATTATTTCTAAAATAAAGTTTTATTTAATACAAAAGAATAAATTCCTGCACACACAGATCATATTCCTGGATTGCCCGTATCCTCTTCAGTCAATGCGAACACTCGCCCCTGCTTCGGATCCTTGTCCTTCCCTGCCTTCTCTTTCTTCAGCTGTGGACAACTTGGTCGAATGTGCCCTTCTTGACCACAATGAAAACAAGTCTGCTTTGCCAACTTCGGACACGCTGACCTGTAATGTCCTGTCTTCCTGCAGAAGTAACAAGTTACTTCCTGAGTTGCCGGTGCCTTCTGCACTGGATCACTGGTCTTGCTCTGCTTCACTGGGAATTCCTTCTCTTCCTGATCATCTGCTGGCCTCTTCTTCTTGTTCCAGGTCTCTTGCTTTACCCGGGACTGGTCCATATCCTCCTCGGTCATAGCTGCTCTCCTGACCAGCTTGTCGAATCTTCTGATGCCCAACAGAACCATCCTTGACCTCAAGTTTGGCCTCAAGCCCTGCTCAAACTTTTTGGCCTTCTTTGCCTCGTCGACAACTAACTCTGGCGCATACCGCGAAAGCTGAGCAAATTTAGTCTCATACTCCCGCACGGTCATGCTACCCTGCTGAAGGTTCAAGAACTCAGTCGCCTTCTTCTCCTGAACATCAAGAGGAAAGAAGCGATCTCTGAACTCCTCCAGAAAAGCTTCCCAAGTCAACTGCTGATCTCCCAGAGTCCTCTTCAGCGACTCCCACCAGACACCCGCGTCCTTCTCTAGCTGCATCGAAGCTAACTTCACCTTGCTGGCTGCCGGAGTCTCCGACACTTCAAAGATCGTCTGCATCTTCCTAATCCAGTCATCTGCTGCGGTTGGATCAGCTTGCCCCTCAAAGACTGGCGACCTCATCCTCTTAAAGGATTCAATCTGCTTAATAGGATCGGCATTCACCAATCCATGTCCAGCTCCATGATTTGGCTGCGGATTCTGCTGCTGAGCCTACTGTTGCGCCCCGAATTTCTAATGTAATAATTTAGAAAATACGTGGCACAATCCCAGCATCCACTTCAATGTAACAATGAACACGACCAACACCACCAAAATTTCCAACTTTTATTACAACAAATTTTTACAAATCACAGCGGAATTCAAACAACTCAAACAATAATTTCTGTCATTACAACTCAAATTATCTCAAAACTGCTTTTACAAATTTACACAAAAGTATTATAAATCAATCTATCTCAAATATGCCTCAAGCATCCACACCTCCAAACTCTAAGCATCGACCTGCAACATGTGAGGCTAGAGATGATCCCTAACCCCCAAAACTAAAGGGGTTAGCCATAAATGGTGTGAGTGACATAAAACAATCAACATAATTTAATTGTAAAATATAAGGTCATCAACAACATGTATTAACCACAATGATAAATGAATACGGAATAGCAAAGATGTAAAGCATGAAAACATCATAGAATGAATACAACAAGTGCATCTAGTCTAAAAGTCAAGTGTAGGAAAACTGGAAAACACATGCATAAAACCAAGTCAAGAAAACACAATTGCTATATGTGGACCCTCTAATGCATACTTGTCGAAGTCTATGCATCCCATTCTACATAGGTTCGGTGCAAGCCCTTAACGTCTCCACTTCATATGGGTTCAATCCCCGCTATGCAACTAATCTTAACACGATGACTACTACGAGATAAAGATAAACTGTGAGAATTAGCCCATGCCTGATAATTCAGGAGATGGATCCCACATCTCAGGTATTTTACCTGGATAATTCAGGAGATCATCCCACATCTAGACATAGACACATCATCACATGATTACCCCATGTGCGTCGCCTCGACCTTGATAATTCAGGAGTTCAATCCCACATCTCAAGCAAACCACTTGGATAATTCAGGAGATATATTTCACATCTCAGGTAAATTACCTGGATAATTCAGGAGATAAATCCCACATCTCAAGATAGTTACTTGGATAATTCAGGAGATCAAATCTCTCATATAAAGCCGTATTGAGGTGCATAACTCATGTTCCCGTTCATCATATCACCACTAGTGCCTGTCCTTATTATTTGTGGGTTATTTAATTACTCAACAAAATCTCCTAGAGTCGGTGTACCCCACCGGGATAACTCAAAACTGAATAACTGAATATGCCTCAACGGGCCTCAACAAAATAACTTAACAAATATCTCAACACCGGTATACTAGGGTCACGTACCTCTACAGACTCAAAAGTCTAAACAAATTTCCACTAACAAGAGTGGCTCAACTGAAAATCTTAAGATCAAACAATGAACTGAATATCTCAAAATCAAATACTGAACTGAATAAGGTATAGACCGATTTATCTGAAACCAATCATTCGAAATAACACTAAAGATTACAAACATCCTTCAGTACCAGTCGACTGTACAGTAGACCAGTCGACTGCCCCGAGGACAATATCCTAAAAATTTCACAAGAATAGACTAAGTCATATCAGTCGACCTAAGGGGTCACCAGTCGACTGCATAAAGGACAAGTCGACTGTCCCGAAAGGACTGAACAATTTCACACAATAGAATTCTCAGTGAACCAGTCGACTACACAAAGGCTAAGTCGACTGTCCAGAAAGAACTGAACAAATTTTACTAAAAAGGTTCTCAGCCGACCAGTCGACTGACAGAAGTCTAAGTCGACTGTCCCGAACAATTTTCAAAGGTCTGAAGGTACAACAGTAGGTCGACTGCATAGCGACTGTCGGCCTACAGTTTTCCTATTTTAGGTCTAAATACAAAATCCAAACTGGAGTTTCTAAAGATTCATTGTTCACAAAAAAAATAGTTGTTCTCAGGCAAATTAATCAACCTCAAATAATCTCCATTAAGGATATATTACCTAATCATCCAAATATCGGAATTCAATTCTCAAGATCCATAATCACTAATCTTTCCATTAGGGTTTCTCAAAAGCTAAATTTCTTTCACAACCATGATCAAAGTCTGATTTATAACCCTGAGATCCAGATGCTTGTCATCCAATCCAAACATAATCCATTCTTAACATGTTTTCTAACACTATGATCTCATAACTCAAGATCTATTCAATATTCATGGGTTTCACAAACATGGTCCAAGCAATAATAATGGTTCATTCACGTCACAATACAAGGATCATATCATTCATATAATGAAACAAAGCAAAACGATGTCATTCACATAAATCAAAACAACCAATTTCATATCATTCGCAAAATCAAACAACAACACAAACAATGTCACCCACCTTTGATTTTTAGAAGAATCCACGAAAAGGTCTTCCTTTTGCTAGATCCAAAAATCCTCCTCCCGATCACCAAGAAAATAATATTTTAATAAATCTGGAGTTGTGCAGTGAATGACGGCTGCACACCCTCTTTTATACAGGCCGGGGTTGAATGGAATTAGGGTTTTGAAGTATCTTTTGCAAAAAAGTCCTTTTTCCAATTTATTACTTCACATATATAACCTTCCTTAGTCAAAATAGGTTAAATAAATCAAAACTAAATAAAATCCTTTTACCAATAAGTTTTCCAACAACCAGCACGGTCCAGAGATAAGAAAATTCCGGATTTACACTCAGGGTGGCAATTTTGCACAAAAGCCCTCCTTTTTGTAATATTTGCAAATACCTCATAAAATATTCATAAAAATCCAGGAAAATCTGAAATAATATATGGTAATACATATTATAGTTTCCAATAAAAATATTTGACTTTTACCTCCCAGAAAAACATTTGCACAAAGATCCAACATAAATTCTATATTTGCAAAAACACCCTTTTTGACTAAATCTTCACCAAATCGATTTTAAATAAATTTCAAATATATTTAAATTCAAATGATGACCATGGAGAACCAAAATATCAGTAAAAACGAATTTTCATAGTTTATTTAAGATCCAAACGACTTTTTACATAAAAGCCCATCTCCTTCGAGATATTTGTAAAAATAGTTTCTTTATTCAGAAAAATCCCAAAATTTAGAATACACTCCATAATAGGTATGAAAACTTATTAAAAATATCAAATTGAATATTTACACCAAAATTATTTGCACGTGTTTCGCACGTGTAAAAAGATAAATCTTTTTAGAAAATATTTTATTAAATTTCCAGTAAATCATTTTAATTCATTTTCAAATATAAAAATAATATTTGAAAATACGGGTTCTACATCACTCCCTCCTTAGAAGAGTTCTGTCCTCAGAACTACTGCTAATGGGGTCCAAACCAATACATCAATAAGGAATGAAAACTTATGGGTAGAAACATAATTTAAAGAAATACATTCACACAAGGGAATGCAATTCAACCAAGAAGTACAACATGCAGACGAAACACAATCATGCAAAAGAATTTCAGAAAAATCAAACTTCCGCTGCGCAACTCTGATAACTTGCCACCGGAAGCCATGCTGCAACAACTACTGAACTCCTGCATTCAACTCTGACCTTCCACATTTGTTCCAAGAATCAGTGGCCACTCCCTCCTTAGAAAGGACATGTCTAAGGATAGCCACCTCAAGACCTTGCCTGAAAACACCTTAAACTCCACACTAAGACTAACAAGAATTGGGCGACACAATTGCATGCAAGAAAACAATATTGAATAAAACTTTTGTCTTTATTCCATTAATCCAAATAAATCTTGTTACATGAAGAAAATACTCAATCTTCAATTATTCCAAATAGAAGTTTTATTTAATACAAAAGAATGAATTTCCAAGTTCTTGCACACACAAGTCACATTCCTGAGCTATCTGCATCCTCATCAGTCAATGCGGACTCTCGCCCCTTCCTCAGATCCTTTCTTTTCCTTGCATTCTCTTTCTTTAGCTGCGGACAGATTTGTCGAATATGCCCTTCTTGACCACAATGAAAACAAGTTTGCTTCGCCAACTTCGAACATGTTGATCTGTAATGACCTGTCTGCTTGCAGTAAAAACAAGTCACTTCCTTAGTTGCTGGTGCCTTCTGCACTGGGCCACTGATCTTGATTTGCTTCGCTGGGGATTCCTTCCCTTCCTGATCTGATGCTGACCTCCTCCTCTTGAAAGACTCGTCCTGCTTGGGGGGATCAACGTTAATAAACACCTGTCCAATCCTATAATTCTGATCAAATGGTATCAGAGCCGACTTTCGACACACCGGGTGGGGGTGTATCTGCACGTCGAGGGTGCCTCCGAGGGAGGGAGGGCCTATTCGTGGGGTACATATGTTTGCGTGTCGATGGTCTGCGGGCCTATTCACGGAGCATGCCGGGTGTTAGAAAGGGCGGTCCTACATGAGATGTGTGCCCTGTGCTCTCAGCGAGGACGCTGATTCTTAAGGGGGGTGTATGTAATACCCCAGATCTTGAGCGAACAGTCGACCGTTAGGGTTAGCAGTCGACTGGTCTGTGTACAGTCGACTAGTGTGTGTAGCAGTCGACTGCTCCACGGGATTTGTGAAAGGATTGAGAAATATAGTCCCATATCGGGAATTTGCGAAGATAAATTGAGTATAAATACTATTGCCGAGGATCAAGAGTCACCAATTCGGTTAACCACCTTTTGAGAGGCCGCCTGTGGTGGGCAGTGGAACTACATAGTATTTATAATTTGTCTGAGCATTGGGACGGGGCGTTACAAAGCTGCCTATCAAAGGCCAAATCTGGGGGCTCGACTCTCGGTAAGTATGGAAAGCACCCATCTAGCTTTTTCCAACAAAGCTGCCCATCAAAGGCCAAGTCTGGGGGATCGACGCTCGGCAAGTACAGCGAGCACTCACCTAGCTTTTTCCAATAAAACTGCCTATCAAAATCCAAGTCTGGGGGCTCAACGCTCGGCAAGTACGGCGAGTACTCACCTAGCTTTTTCCAACAAAGCTGCCTATAAAAAGCCAAGTCTGGGGGCTTGACACTAAGCAAGTACGGCGAGCACCCACCAAGCTTTTTTCTACAAAGCTGCCTATCAAAGGCCAAATCTAGGGGCTCGACACTCGTCAAGTACGACGAGCACCCGCCTAGCTTTTTCCAACAAAGTTGCCTATCAAAGGACAAGTTCGGGGGCTCGACGCTCGGCAAGTACAGTGAGCACCTGCCTAGGTTTTCCCAACAAAACTGTCTATCAATTAAAGGCCAAGTCTGGGGCTCGAAGCTCGGCAAGTACGGCGAGCACTCACCTTGCTTTTTCCAACAAAGATGTCTATCAAAGGCCAAAAATCTGGAGGCTCGACGCTCGACAAGTACGGTGAGCACTCATCTCACTTTTCCCATCAAAGCTGCCTATCAAAGGCCAAGTCTAGGGCTCGACGCTCGGCAAGTACGGCGAGCACCCACCTACCTTTTTTCAACAAAGCTGCCTATCAAAGGTCAAGTCCGGGGGCTCGACACTCGGCAAGTATGACGAGCACTCACCTAGCTTTTTCCAACAAAGCTTCTTATCAAAGGCCGAGTCTAGGGGATCGACGCTCGGCAAGTACGGAGAGCACTCGCCTAGTTTTCTCCAACGAAACTGGCTATCAAAGGCCAAATCTGGGGGCTCGACTCTCGGCAAGTATGGAGAGCACCCTCCTAGCTTTTCCCAACAAAGTTGCCTATCAAAGGCCAAGTCTGGGGGAATGACGCTCGGCAAGTACGGCGAGCACTCACCTAGCTTTTTCCAACAAAACTGCCTATCAAAAGCCAATTCTGGGGGCTCGATGCTCGGCAAGTACGGCGAGCACTCACCTAGCTTTTTCAAACAAAGCTGCCTATCAAAAGCCAAGTTTGGGGACTTGACACTTCGCAAGTACGGCGAGCACCCACCTAGCTTTTTTTTACAAAGCTGCCTATTGATGCTGTTTATTTCTGAGAAACGTGTGGAAGCACCAGGTGTGAGTTCGGACTCAATTTGTATTGAAGGAGATTGCCGCTCGTCTGCCGACCTTCAGTTGACCTTCTGGGACCTACGATGAGCTCGGAAAGATGTTGAAGGTTGGGCTCGGATCGGAAGGGTCGGATCCGAGGTCTTGTGTACCTGCAGACGGTCCTGAAACACCGGGGTTTGTCCCGGTGGCGGACCCTCCGACGCTCTAGTCAGTCTCTGTGAGAGAGTAGCAATAACTAGGTATATTTAAGTGGCAAAAGATTGATTACCTCAAAAGGTGGGTGTGGGTCTAGTATTTATAGAGAATCCCAACCGGGTTTGGTTCCACTTGGGGGCCGGGTTTGGATCCGAAAGCCCATGGGCCTGACGTGGCAGAAGGCCCAGGGGGTTTAGGGCGGACGTGGCGATACCAGGAGTGGTATAGGGCTGACGTGGCGAAACCCTTGGCGGTATTTGGAGCTGACGTGGCCCATCGTGAGCCTCCTGTGCCTCTGGGGGGAATCGGAGGGCCTAGGCTGCACCAGGTCATCCTTCTGCCCCGCCAGAGAGGGGGGACGGCCTGGGGGACTGCCCCGGATCGGACTCCGAGGGCTATTGAGGCTCGTCGGTACGAGGAGGCCAGTACCGTGAGGGCAAACACGAGGTTCGGCACCGACCCAGAAGTGGTCCGGAGCCGAACCAGGTTGTTATTTTTACTTTTCTGAGTAGGAATAGTATTGGGCCCTGGTTGGGCCTCAGGCCATTTTTACACTGTCACACAAGCCCCCCACTCCTGCAGGGGGTGCGGGAGCTAGCCATGGAGGAGTGCTCGTGGTTGTAGAAATGGGATGGTGAGTCACTGGGTCTTCGTGAGAAGACTACCCTGGTGCTAGACCCAACCTCGAGCCGGTCGAGGGATTATGGGCCAACAAGGGGGGTGGCGAGCCGTTGGCCTTCCTGAGAAGACCGCCCTGGTGCCAGACCTGACCTCGAGCTTGGCGAGGGATTACGGGAAGGCAAGGGCAATGGCGGGCCGTGAAGCCTTCCTGAGAAGACTCCCCTGGTGCCGGACCCGACCTCGAGCTGGTCGAGGGATTATGGGCCAACAAGGGGGGTGGCGAGCCGTTGGCCTTCCTGAGAAGACCACCCTGGTGCCAGACCTGACCTCGAGCTTGGCGAGGGATTACTGGAAGGCAAGGGCGATGGCGAGCCGTGAAGCCTTCCTGAGAAGACTCCCCTGGTGCCGGACCCGACCTCGAGCTGATCGAGGGATTATGGGCCAACAAGGGGGGTGGCGAGCCGTTGGCCTTCCTGAGAAGACCTCCTTGGTGCCAGACCTGACCTTGAGCTTGGCGAGGGATTACTGGAAGGCAAGGGCGATGGCGAGCCGTGAAGCCTTCCTGAGAAGACTCCCCTGGTGCCAGACCCGACCTCGAGCTGATCGAGGGATTATGGGCCAACAAGGGGGGTGGCGAGCCGTTGGCCTTCCTGAGAAGACCTCCCTGGTGCCAGACCTGACCTCGAGCTTGGCGAGGGATTACTGGAAGGCAAGGGCGATGGCGAGCCGTGAAGCCTTCCTGAGAAGACTACCCTGGTGCTAGACCTGACCTCGAGCCGGTCGAGGGATTTCGGGCTAACAAGGGGGATGGCGATCGGTTGGCGCCCCAGAGTGATTGAGCGGGGATATCCCACCATTCCTGTGGAGCATTGAAGGCTCCCCGAGAACGGTGTGATGGTCCAATTTCCTAGGGGCATTTAATGGCGCCACCTAATAAATGTAGATGGTGCATGGTTTTCCGTTGATTGACCTTCCCTGTGCCTCAACGGTTAGTCCCTGGGGGAGGTTATAAATACCTCTCCCCTCCATTGTAGGTATGATCAAAACAGGGGTGGCCCATTGGCCCTCAGAGGTGTCTGCTTCGGCGGACGCCTGTCTTTTGCTAATATTTTCGACCCTAGCAGCGTCGAAGAGGTGGTTACTCTGCCGCCCGGATCTTCTCTTGGATCTGATGGACCTTGATATGGCAGCCAGATCTATGGGAGATCAGGGCGAGAGGGGTGGCGGCCGAGATCCGTGCTGTCGGAAGAGGAGCTTCGGATTGGTGGTGGTTTTGCCGTCTGGATCCCTTTTCGGGTCAGACTACCCTGTCATGGATGTTTGGCCCGGGAGAGATCCAGACGAAAAGATGCACCAACCGTATACCGGTCTTGGGGCTGAAGGGCCTCGGATGGGGGGACCACCTCCCATCGGGGGTCGGTCAGTCCGTCTTGATAGGGCTGCAGGCGATGGCGGTTTCTGTCCCACCCTCGAACTGTTCGGGGTTTCGGCTGCCGAGGCTGTAAGTCCCGGGCTGTTCGAGGGTGAGAGGGGAACTGGTCGAACGCTGGAGCCCGGGGTGCCTGTCATATGATGGCGCCTTAAACCTTAAGTAAAAAATGTTTTCTCCATCGCGTATCCCTCCCGAACCGACCCCAGAGTTAGGCCGTCAGTCTGGTGTCTGATGACGTCCTCCGCACAGGTTTCGAGGACGCGGCGCGATTTTCCAGGCGGCAGTTGTGCGTCAATCAGTGAACAGTAATCGCGGAAGTCGAGGAGCCGTTCTTCCCTTATATAAGTATTCCCCTCTTTTTCCCTTTCGCCCACTTCAATCTTGCTGCTTTCTTCTTCAAAAAATCTCCCAACCCTTCAGCGATTGTTCCTGCAGTTTGCCGTACTTGGCTCGCCTTCTCGAAGCGGTCCCAGGTTAGTTTGGTAAGTTTGTTTTATCTTTAGGCACAGATGGATAGGGCTCAGTCCGGTTCGTCGGCGTCGTCGTCCAGGGGGGAGGTAAAGCCTGACTCTCCGTCGACGTCGTGGGAAGAGCCCGTGTTCGAGGAGGGGTCGGCGCCCGTTGTGGGCCCTACTGGCTCGGTTTCTCTGGAGGACTCAGTGGGTGAGGGGGAAGCGGTACACAAGACGAGGCCATCGCGTTCCCGACGTCCCTTTGTGGTGGAGAGTAGCGGGTTGGAGGGAGCCGGCGAGGGTTCGGACGGCATTCGCGTGTTGGAGCTGTCTTCCGATGAGGAGAGGGGCGAGGGTAATATAGCGAGGAAATCCACCGCTCAGGGTCGAGGGCCGTCGGAGCGAGTCAAGAAGGAGAAGAGGGCCCCAGGAAAACCGGGGTCGAGGACCGGCGGTTCGAGCAAGGCGCCTGTTTTCCGTAATCTGATGACGGGTTCGCCCGTTCAGCCGAAGCATTTCCGTCAGTATCCCGACGACCTTTCTGACCAGGAGCTCTTCGGAGTGCAACCCTCTTCGCCGAGCCGGAGGAGGGTGATGATGGACGCAATCTCGACCGTTTTGGAGGACGGGGATTTGGAGGTTCTGCAGCTAGCGTATCATATAGGGCCTGGTTACGAACTGCTGATGCCGAGCCCTACTCTGCGTCCCACCGATCCCTTATCAGCTTGGTACTGTGTCTTCCCAGTGGACGCTTTTATCTCTGGCCTGAGGTTGCCAATCCACCCGTTCATTAGGGACGTGTTGAACTGGGCCTCCTTGGCGCCCATGCAGTACGGGCCGAACTCTTGGAAGCAGATTATCTGCTTTATGCTGATGTGCGAGGAACAGCAAGTACCCCTGCGGCTGAATGTGTTCCGTGCGATGTTGATGGTCAATCCGTCGGCCGAGGGTGTATACTATATCTCTCCCCGGAGTGTGGGGAAGGTCGTTCGCCACCACCCGGATTCCATCAAGGGATGGAAGGAGAAGTATTTGGTGATCCGGAGTGAAGAGCCATGGGACATTCCCACTCGATGGAACCACTCCAAGCCGAACCACCCACCGCCGAGGCAGGGGGATCTGTCGGCAGATGAATGGGGGTTTGTCGAGCGCCTCCGCCAGTCACCTAGTATTGATTGGACGGAGGTGACGGAGACCACTCTGGCGAGCGCTGGACTGAGCCCAGCTGTTATGTGTATGTAGTTGTTCCTTTCCTCTGGGTCCTTTCTTGCTTTCTTGCTCATTGCTCTTAATGGTTTTTTCTGCAGATATGGATGAGGCATCGATCCAAGCAAGGCGGCTCGCCATGAAGAAGGAAAATGCTGAGAAGATGAAGGCGGAGGCGGCGAAGAGGCCGAGGGAGCTACCCCTTGTTATCTCGGAAGTCCAACTCGAGCCGAGGACCAAGAGGGGTCGCTCCGAGACGAGCAAGGGCGTGGCTTCTTCGAAGGGTCGGGGCCTAGCGGGGGCCCCTGTTCTCGACAAGGGGAAAGGTCCCTGGGTCGAGGCCGAGGAAGAGGATCCGGTGGTGGAGCTGTTGCGGCAGCGGTGGGCTCCTGACTGGTCGGTTCTGATGGGGGACCGCCTGACAGAGGAGGCCCAAGCCGTTGAAGTGGTGGAAAAGCTGGCGACCCCTCGCGATCGCAAGGCGATGGAGGGTGAGCCCGTAGAGGTGGCGTTCGCCCGCCTGGCGCAGGCCACTGTGCAGGTAAGTCTGTCGACTCTGTCCCTCCTTGTTGATTTTTGTGCCGAGGCCTGATCTTTGTCTGCCGTTGGTTGTAGGCTTGCATACAGGGGGCCAACATTAAGAACTTGTACGAGGCGTCCCTGGCCCAAGAGCGAGCTCGAGCGGAGAAGAGCGAGCTGGAGATGAAGGAGATGCGAATCGAACTCGAGGGTTCGCATAAGAGAGAGCAGCAGCTGGAGCTCCAGCTCAAGGCCAAGGATGTAGAGTGGGAGAAGAAGATGGCCTCCCTGAAGACGAAGTTCACCAAGGAGGCGAAGGAGGTGCTGCATACGGGCCAGCAGATGGTGATCGCGGCCCAGGACAAAAGCTATGAGAGGGCCCTCAGCCACGTGAGGCACTTCTTCCCGACCCTCGATTTGTCCAGGTTTGAGTATGATATGGAGATCGAGGGGACGTCGAAGACTCCTGGCGAAGAAGGGCCCGCCGTCGACCCATCGGCCGATGCTCCCGTGGATCCGTCCGTCGGCGCGGAGGTGGGTCAATGAGTTGTGTAATTTTTGTCTTTCTTTTTCTCTCCCTCGATTGTGTTTGCCTCCCGCGGACTGGCCACCGCATTTTTTGTAAGAAACACCTGGATTTATAGTGGCAAGAAAAGTTTTTTGACCGGCCGGTTGTTTTGACCTCGGACATTTCTGAATCTTCTTGAGAATGTGTGTTGAGTTGGTTGGTTATCTTGTAGGTCGCAGCTCTCCTCCCTGAGGGGGACTCCCGTAGTTTCTATGTGGCGCGACTCCGGAGTAAGGTTAAGGTCCTGGAGGCCGTGCTGGCTCGTCATCGAAGGGGGGCTCGGGACACTGATGAGGCTTGTAACTTTTATCGGAATAAGTCCGCCGTCTTAAGTGCGGAGGCGCGCCGGTTGAGGAGAGCGATGTGGGATCGGGAGCTCGGCGGTGCGGACCTTAGACAGGCCGGGCTTAGTACCTTGGTGCCGAGGTCCTCTCCTGGGGGGTTACCTCGCGACGTCTTTGTGGAGAAGGAGATGGAGATGCCTCGTTACAAGGCGATGCTGGGTGCCTCGTTCTCTTCCTCCTTGGGTCGACAGGCGGAGGGGGTTCCCTCTGCGTTGCTGCTGTTACAGTGGGCGCGACCGGATGACGCCCAGAGTTCTGTGGCTGGACTGTCGATTGTGGCTGAGGCTAAGGAATATCACAACGAGGGGAGGGGCCCCTAGCTGCTTGGTCGAAGTACTCTTTGTCCCTCGTTGGGCCCGAGGGGCCCCGATCTTCCTGATTTGAGATGAGTGGAGCGGTCTTGTAACGGTCTTTGTTTTTCTTTCGTTTTTTTTATTTTTTCTCTTTGGAACGAAAAATAAAGGGGTATGAAAGAAGAATCCTTTTCCTTCCTCGCTCCGGCCAGTAATGTGGTACGAAATGTCAGAGGCAAGGCCTGGCTCCATCGTTCCGCGAGGGATCGAAGTGGGGCCTTAGGAAGGACCTTCGGTCCGGACTCGTATTGAGATTATTGAGACATTTGGGGTTCGGACAAAAAGGGATATTTTTAGTATAAGGTAGGGAGGGTCGCTAAGGCAGCCCTTTACAAACGAGGGTTTACACAAAAACAGATTTACATTTAGCCGGGCCATAATCTATGCTCGTTCGGCGTCGAGGGGGAACACACCTCAACCGACGGTGGTCATGTAGCATGATCGCGCTGCTTCTTGGCTGCCTCGGACGATGCCGACTCCTTGAGGGGTGGGGAACTTGAGCTTCAGATGGTAAGCCGAAGGCACCGCTTGTAGGGAGCATAGTCCAGGCCGGCCAAGTATGGCGTTGTAAGCCGCCTTGACGTTGACCACCATGAAGTCCATGGATTCGGTCCTCTTGACAGGAGTCGACCCGGCGGTAACGTCGAGGGTAACAATCCCTTCTATTACGACAGGGACGCCTGAGAACCCGTGCAAGGTGTACCCAGCTGGCTTGAGTTTACCTCGGGGTAACCTGAGATTTTCGAAGGCTTCGAGGAAAAGAATATTCACCGAGCTACCGTTGTCGACGAGGATCCTGCGGACCTCACAATTAGCCATGTGGAGGTTGATGACGAGGGCATCGCAGTGGGGCAAGCGAACACCTTCAAGGTCTTCCCTTGAGAAGGAGACCGGCCTTGACTGTAGTTTGGGCGAGGGGTTGTCTCTGACAGCGTTCACCTCTCGGAGGAAGGCTTTTTTGGAAGTGTTTGATTCACCTCCCATTGGCCCTCCGTGGACACAGTGCAAGATGAAAGGGATATCCGCGGCTCCCTCGGAATCGGGGTCCCGACCCTGGGTCTGGTTTGGGGGAGGGTTCGGAGGCGATTGCCTCCGGTTCCTAGCGTCTCGCCGATCTCGTGGGCCTTCTCGGGTAAACTCTCGGAGGTATCCTCTGGAAATGAGTTCTTCAATTTCGTCTTTCAGGGCTCGGCATTGGTCGGTTTCGTGCCCGTGATCTCTGTGGAAGCGACAGTAAAAGCGCTGGTCTCGATTCTTGTTGTTATTAGATCGGGGGGGTAGTCGGACAATGCCCTTGTCTTCGATTTCCAAGAGGATGGCGGAGATGTTATGCGTCAGGGGAGTGTACCTCTCGAAGCGGGGGACTGGCGGGACCTTCTTCATGGCCCCCGGGTCCCTTGGAGCTTTCTTTGGTGGTTCGACTTCCTCGGTCTTCCGCTTTCCTTTCCCGGTGGCATCCCTGGGATCTTCGGGATTAAGGGCCTCTTCTGCCCTAATGTATTTCTCGACCCTATTAAGGAGGTCGGGAAAGTCGACGGGGGGTCTCTTGGCCAGAGAAGCCTTCAGCTGTCCGGAGCGGACGTTGTGTCGGAATGCCGCTGAAGCGATGCCTGGGTCGAGGGAGGAGACCGACCTTGCCTCAGCGGTAAATCTCCGGACGAACACTCTGAGTGATTCCCCCTCTATCTGCTTGAGCCCAAGTAATGAGGCGCTGGTCCTTTCGGCCTTCCGGCTAGTGACAAAATGGGCAAGAAAATTGCCCTCGAGTTGGTCGAAGGAGTAAATGGAGCCGGGGGCGAGTTTCGAGAACCACTCGCGAGCTGGACCCCGAAGGGTGGCGGGGAAGGCTCGGCAGAGCAGGGGATCCGAGGCGCTGTGAATCATCATGAGGGTTTTGAAACCCTCCATGTGATCAGCAGAATCTCCCTCGCCATCGTAGGTCTCGAATTGAGGGGGTCGGAAATTCCGGGGTATTTCCGCTTGGAGGATGGGGGCGGAGAAGGGTGGACGGACAGGTCTGTACCCCTGAGCCATTCTTTGGCCGCCGTCCCCTATGTGATCGAGACGGTCCTCCATTTCTTGTAGGCGTCTTAGGAGTACGTCATCGTCTTCCGGCTGGATCGTTGAAGGGCGGGACGCGCTGGCTTCGGCGTCCGACCCCGTTTGGGAATGGAGGGTTTCTTCCCTGGGGGCCCGTCGGAGGGCTCCCAGCATTTCTCTTCGGAAGTCTTGGAATTCCTTATGAGTGACGGGGGCTCCTTCGGCCCGGTTTGGTCGGTCCGAGGGTTGTCTTCCGACTCGGCTGAGCGTGGGTCTGCGCGCCTCGGGCGGTGGCCTCGGGCGGTTCGGGACCGGATTGGAAGCGGCCCTTCCCCTGCTGCGGGTAATCTTGCGGTTGAGGATTATTCCCCGGAGGTCGGGCTGGGCTGGCCGGCCGACGCTCCTTTGGGACTCCCGAGAGGGAGCCTTGTGTTTCGACGTGCGTGGCCTGGCTTTATCGGTGGGTGGGGGCGAGTCCCGTTGGTTGACGGAGGAAGCAGCCCCCTTGCCTTTGGAGGCCATGAGGATTCGGCTGTCGATGGCCTTTGAGGGTCTGGGTCGGATCGGCTTCTGGAGCAGCTGTTCCCACAGACGGCGCCAACCTGATGCTGTTTATTTCTGAGAAACGTGTGGAAGCACCAGGTGTGAGTTCGGACTCAATTTGTATTGAAGGAGATTGCCGCTCGTCTGCCGACCTTCAGTTGACCTTCTGGGACCTACGATGAGCTCGGAAAGATATTGAAGGTTGGGCTCGGATCGGAAGGGTCGGATCCGAGGTCTTGTGTACCTGCAGACGGTCCTGAAACACCGGGGTTTGTCCCGGTGGCGGACCCTCCGACGCTCTAGTCAGTCTCTGTGAGAGAGTAGCAATAACTAGGTATATTTAAGTGGCAAAAGATTGATTACCTCAAAAGGTGGGTGTGGGTCTAGTATTTATAGAGAATCCCAACCGGGTTTGGTTCCACTTGGGGGCCGGGTTTGGATCCGAAAGCCCATGGGCCTGACGTGGCAGAAGGCCCAGGGGGTTTAGGGCGGACGTGGCGATACCAGGAGTGGTATAGGGCTGACGTGGCGAAACCCTTGGCGGTATTTGGAGCTGACGTGGCCCATCGTGAGCCTCCTGTGCCTCTGGGGAGAATCGGAGGGCCTAGGCTGCGCCAGGTCATCCTTCTGCCCCGCCAGAGAGGGGGGACGACCTGTGGGACTGCCCCGGATCGGACTCCGAGGGCTATTGAGGCTCGTCGGTACGAGGAGGCCAGTACCGTGAGGGCAAACACGAGGTTCGGCACCGACCCAGAAGTGGTCCGGAGCCGAACCAGGTTGTTATTTTTACTTTTCTGAGTAGGAATAGTATTGGGCCCTGGTTGGGCCTCAGGCCATTTTTACACTGTCACACCTATCAAAGGCCAAAGCTGGGGGCTCGACACTCGGCAAGTACGGCGAGCACCCGCCTAGATTTTCCCAACAAAGTTGTCTATCAAAGGCCAAGTCTGGGGGCTCGACGCTCGTACAACGAGCACCCACCTAGGTTTTTCGAACAAAACTGCCTATCAAAGACCAAGTCTGGGGCTCGAATCTCGGCAAGTATGGTAAGCACTCACCTAGTTTTTTCCAACAAAGCTGCCTATCAAAGGCCAAAAAATCCGGGGGCTCGACGCTCGACAAGTACGGTGAGCACTCATCTAGCTTTTCCCATCAAAGCTGCCTATCAAAGGCCAGGTCTAGGGCTTGACGCTCGCCAAGTACGGCGAGCACCCACCTACCTTTTCCCAATAAAGCTGCCTATCAAAGGCCAAGTCTGGGGGCTCGACGCTCAGCAACTACGACGAGCACTCACCTAGCTTTTTCCAACAAAGCTTCTTATCAATGGCCGAGTCTAGGGGCTCGATGCTCGGCAAGTATGGAGAGCACTCACCTAGTTTTTTTCCAACAAAACTGCATCTCAAAGGCCAAATCTGTGGGCTCAACTCTCGGCAAGTATGGAGAGCACCGACCTATCTTTTCCCAACAAAACTGCCTATCAAAGGCCAAGTCTAGGGGATCGATGCTCGGAAAGTACGGCGAGCACTCACCTAACTTTTTCCAACAAAACTGCCTATCAAAAGCCAAGTCTGGAGGCTCAACGCTCGGCAAGTACGGCGAGAACTCACCTAGCTTTTTCCAACAAAGCTGTCTATCAAAAGCTAAGTCTGGGGGCTTGACACTTGGCAAGTACGGCGAGCATTCACCTAGCTTTTTTCAACAAAGTTGCCAACCAAAGGCCAAGTCTGGGGGCTCTACGCTCGGCAAGTACGGCGAGCACCCACCTAGCTTTTTTCAACAAAGTTGCCTATCAAAGGCCAAGTCTGGGGGCTCGACGCTCGGTAAGAACAGCGAACACCCACCTAGTTTTTTCCAAAAAAGCTGCCTATCAAAAAGCAAGTCGGGGGGCTCCACGCCCGGCAGTGACCTCGAGCACCCACACAACTTCTCCCTAAAGTTGCCTCACTCGAAGCACTCCGAGCCGACCATACAAGCTCGGAGCTCGGCAGTGACCTCGAGCACCTACTCAGCTTCTCCATGATGTTGCATCACTCGAAGCACTCCGAGCCGACCTTACAAGCTTGGAGCTCGACAGTGACCTCGAGCACCCACTCAGCTTCTCCATGAAGTTGCCTCACTCGAAGCTCTCCGAGCCGACCCTACAAGCTCAAAGCTCGGCACTGACCTCGGGCACCCACTCAGCTTCTCCCTGAAGTTTCCTCACTCGAAGCTCTTCGAGCCGACCCTACAAGCTCAGAGATCGGCAGTGACCTTGAGCACCCACACAACTTGTCCCTGAAGTTGCCTCACTCGAAGCTTTCCAAGTTGACCTTACAAGGTCGGAGCTCGGCAGTGACCTAGAGCACGCACACAACTTCTCCTTGAAGTTGCCTTACTCGAAGCTCTCCGAGCCGGCCCTACGAGCACGGAGCTCGACAGTGACCTCGAGCACCTACTCAGCTTCTTCTCGAAGTTGCCTCACTCGAAGCTCTCCGAGGCGACCCTAAAAGCTCGGAGCTCGGCAATGACCTTGAGCACCCACACAACTTCTTCCTGAAGTTGCCTCACTCAAAGCACTCCGAGCCGACCCTACAAGCTCGGAGCTCGGCAGTGACCTCGATTACCCACTCAGCTTCTCTGTGAAGTTGCCTCACTCGAAGCTCTCCGAACCGGCCCTAAAAGCTCGGAGCTCGGCAGTGACCTCGAGCACCCACTTAGCTTCTCCCTGAAGTTTCCTCACTCGAAGCTCTCCGAGCCGACCCTCCAAGCTCGGAGCTCGGCAGTGACCTCGAGCACTCACTCAGCTTTTCCCTAAAGTTTCCTCATTCGAACCTCTCCGAGCCGACCCTACAAGCTCGGAGCTCAACAGTGACCTCGAGCACCCACACCGCTTCTCCCTGAAGTTGCCTTACTTGAAGCTCTCCGAGCTGACCCTACAAGCTCGGAGCTCAGCAGTGAGCTCGAAAACCCACACAGCTTCTCCCTGAAGTTTCCTCACTTGAAGCTCTCCGAGCAGGCCCTATGAGCTCGGAGCTCGACAGTGACCTCGAGCACCCACACAGCATCTCCCTGAAGTTTCCTCACTTTAAGCTCTCCAAGACGACCCTAAATTCTCGGAGCTCGGTAGTGACCTCGAGTACCCACACAGCCTGTCCCTGAAGTTGCCTTACTCAAAGCTCTCCGAGCTGACTCTACAAGCTAGGAGCTCGGCAGTGACCTCGAGCACACACTCAGCTTCTCCATGAAGTTGCCTCACCCAAAGCTCTCCGAGCCGACCCTAAAAGCTCGGAGCTCAGCAGTGACCTCGAGCACGCACAAAGCTTCTCCCTGAAGTTGCCTCACTCAAAGCACTCCGAGCCGACCCTACAAGCTCGAAGCTCAGCAGTGACCTTGAGCACCCACACAACTTCTCCCTGAAGTTGCCTTACTCGTAGCTCTCCGAGCCAGCCCTACGAGCTCGGAGCTCGGCAGTGATCTCGAGCACCCACTCAGCTTCTCCCTGAAGTTGCCTCACTCGAAGCTCTCCGAGCCGACCCAAAAAGCTCGGAACTTAGTAGTGACCTCGAGCACCCACACAGCTTCTCCCTGAAGTTGCCTCCCTTAAAACACTCTAAGCCGACCCTACAAGCTCGTAGCTCAGCAGTGACCTCGAGCACCCACTCAGCTTATCACTGAAGTTTTTTCTCTCAAAGCTCTCCGAGCCGACTCTGCAAGCTCGGAGCTTGGCAGTGACCTCGAGCACCCACAAAGCTTCTCCCTGAAGTTACCTCACTCAAAGCACTCCGAGTCGACCCTACAAGCTCGGAGCTCGGCAGTGACCTCAAGTACAGACTCAGCTTCTCCCTGAAGTTGCCTCACTCGAAGCTCTTTGAATCGACCCTACAAGCTCGGAGCTCGGCAGTGACATTGAGCACCCACACAGCTTCTCCCTGAAGTTGTCTCACTCAAAGCACTCCAAGTCAATCCTCCAAGCTCGGAGCTCGGCAGTGACTTCAAGCACCCACTCAGCTATCTAAAACTACCTCACTCAAAGCTCTCCGAGCCGACCCTACAAGCTCGGAGCTCGGCAGTGACCTCGAGCTCCCACACAGCTTCTCCCTGAAGTTGCCTCACTCAAAGAACTCCGGGTCGACTAGCTCGGAGCTTGGCAGTGACTTTAAGCACCCGCTCAGCTCGCTAAAACTACCTCACTCAAAACTCTTCGAGCCGACCTTCTAAGCTCGGAGCTCGACGGCGATAGCAAGCACCCGCCTGGCTCCTCTCCCTGAGCTCCACTCACAAAGCGCTCGACACCTGGTGGATGAAGTCGCCCTTCTGCCTTCGGCCCTCGTCCTCCGTTCCTCGACCGTCGGCCCTCTATCTCGGCCCTCGGCCTTTGGCCTTCGACCAGAGTTGCGGCCAGTTCTAATAAACATCTCCTACGGATTCAGAGCAACAAATCTTCGCCAAATACTCCCCTCCTCACTTCCCACAGAGATGACTACTTATACACGGCTGGGTTACACAGCCCTCCAGGAGTGGGGGTCTTATGATGTTGTATAGGTGATGTGGCCTAATCAGGACCATCAGATCTCCTCAGATTACACTCTCCTGTGATCATCGGGTCGACAAGTTCAACGAGCTTCTGTCAAATCCAGTTCACAGGCAAACCGGTCTGATCCGGCCCGTCAGGGCCCCAGATCCGTTTACCCACGCCTATAAATACCAGACCCCCTCCTCACTTTAACATGTAATCAATCTTTCTCCACCTGAATCCTATCTATTGTTGTTTTCCCAGTGACTGACTAGATCGTTGGAGTGCCTGTCTCCGGAAACTCTCCCGGGATCTTTTGGTATTGTGCAGGTTCGAAGATCCGAACCGGGCTCCTAATATCCGAGCCGTGCTACGAACCTCAACCTTCTTCCTGCAACTCTCGAGTCAGTTCTACGACCGAGGATCAGACCAACATTAGTGTCGTGCCTTCCGCTTCACAAAATACAAGAATTCACACATGTTGTTCCCACACCCAAAACAAACAAAAATCATTTGTCAACACCAAAAAATATTAGAGCTAGACTTTTACCACATTTGTAAATTCCCCTTCAAAATCTTTACTCATGCCCAATGTCCTCTCCTTTCACCCTAACGGAAAAAACAAAAAAAAACAAACATAATCTTTCCTTACCTGGTAAACCCACCTTCAAAAAGAATAAAAAAAAAACAAATTAAAAAAAAGAAAAGAAAAAAGAAATAAAGAAAGAAAGAAATAATAAAAAAAAATCCCTTTACTCCCCCGGCTCAAAGCACCAAAATTCTCTATAAAACCCCCCCCTCCTCTGCTCCCACCCTCACTTCTTCCCTCTCACCCAGTTCCCTCTCCTCTGACGTCACCATGCAAGTCGCTTACATCAGCAAGAACCCCCTCCTCTCCCTCTCCCACTCGGACTCCGGATCTCAAACCCAACCCGATTCCGACTGCTTTTCTTTCGGGTCGGACTTCGGCGGCGTCGTCAATACTCGACCCGCTTTCGTAATCAACCCCCTCTCACCCTCCGACGTCACCCACGCTCTCCACCTGGCCCGCCTCTACTCCCTCCCTCTCGCGCCACGTGGCAACGGCCATTCTGTCAACGGCCAGGCCCAGTCCCACAACGGCATCGTTCTCAACATGCGCGCCCTCTCCAACCGCCTCCCCGACGACGTCACCCTCGACGGCAGGAGCAACCGCGTCTTCGCTGACGTCGGCGGTGGGGCCCTCTGGGATGAGGTGCTGACGTGGAGCGTCTCGAAGTTCGGGATGGCGCCGGAGTCGTGGACGGACTACTTGGATTTGACGGTAGGTGGGACGTTGTCCAACGGCGGGATTAGCGGGCAGGCGTTTAGGTGTGGGCCCCAGGTGTCGAATGTGGCGGAGCTGGAGGTTGTAACGGCGGATGGGGAGTGCCACGTGTGTAGTGAGGAAACCGGGTCGGATCTTTTTTTTGCTGTTTTGGGTGGGCTTGGCCATTTTGGCGTCATCACCCGGGCTCGGATCCCCTTGAAACCCGCACCTGATTCGGTAAGTATTTTTGTTTTTTGTGGTTAAGTTTAGTTTTATTACTTAATTTAGAAATTGAGGACGAATTTTGGAAATTTGATTTTAAAAAAAAAAATTCAAATGTTTTGTTGTGGTTATTGTATTGGCAAAGGAGGTTTGCTTTTAATGTCATTCACATGCAAACTAAAGGCACAATCCAAAATGAATCTAGCTGCTGGCTATCTATTGTTGAACTGAGATATGTGCTAAATTTATTGGTGTGTGATGGATAGTTAAATTATAGAATAATGTTATATCCACTAAGAGCATCCACAGTCGTTTGCTTATTTGTCATTTTTTTCATTTTTTTACTGTAGCTCACACAGTCGTGAGCTATTTTGCCATTTTTTGGCAAATTCGCTACAGTAGAAAGGGACGAATAGCATTCCATATAGCAAAATGCATATTATAGCAGACGAAACATGCATATTATATCATGTTTCGTCTGGATTATTTAATTATCATTCGTCCGAAGTAAAAAAAAAACCAGATAAAATAACCGTTAAATGAATTTAAGTGTGGGA
Organism: Hemerocallis citrina; assembly: GCA_017893485.1. Lineage (NCBI taxonomy): Eukaryota > Viridiplantae > Streptophyta > Magnoliopsida > Asparagales > Asphodelaceae > Hemerocallis > Hemerocallis citrina. The sequence continues at coordinate 58,162 of JACEHZ010000062.1, read as the reverse complement.
ATGAACATGATGTTTCGTCCCATGTGAGACGAAACATCATGTTTCGTCCCAATCCAATTTTGTTTTAATTTTTTTTGCAATTATATAAATTGATTTTGCAAAAAAAAATTACGATTTTTTTTTAAATTGTTTTTGCAATTTTTTTTTGCAAAAAAAAACATCCATCAAATCCGGACGATACATCACGTGTCGTCTGGTTTGTGGGATTTTTTGGCACATTTTGTAAAATTTTAAGTTGTTTTTGCAAATTTTTAAATTTATTTTGCAATTTTTTTAATTGTTTTTGCAATTATTATTTACAAACTATTTTAAAAAATTGTTTTTGCAAATTTATTTTTGCAAAAAAAAACTTCCGATTTTTCCTCCTTTTTGGGACGAAACATCATGTTTCGTCCCGTATTTTTTATTAATATTTTCTCAGTCTAAATTATTTTTTTAATTACAGACGAAACATCATGTTTCGTCTGTTTCTTTTTTAACGAACTTATGCATTTTTTTGCCATTCGACGACTGCAGCGTTTCGTCGAATTGGATGGGCAAAATATGCATTTTGCCATTTTTTACATTGAACGACTGTGGATGCTCTAACAGTGGCGGAGGGAGGAAGAGAGTAGGGGGACATTTGGGATCCCAAAAATTTTGTAAAAACCTCCTAATATAGACCAAAATTTTTATTTGACCCCCTAGTTAAAAAAAATTTGGGACCCCCAAGTCTAATCCACCTCTTATTAAAGGCTCAAAATAGTGGTATGAGCTTTGGGCTAAAAATTAACAGTGATACTTATTATTTGATCTGTGTAATCATTGAATAAAATTTTGAATAAGAAACTAGTGTGTACACAAGTTACAAGTATATTTATTCATTTGAGTCGTATCTCTTAGCCTCTAGTATTATAACAGTATAAATAATATTACCAAATTTAGAGTACAACTGTACAAGTGTGAAAAAATACATGATACTAAAAATATAGATTCGAATATTTACTTTGATTATAATTTTATTTTGATCTAATTACTTTAATTCTTCAAAACAAAACTAAAGTAAGAGATTTTCGGCAACAATTATGTCGATGCCGGTAAAAAAAAAAATTGGGACCACCATTTTGATTTATCTGGCTCCGCCACTGTCCACTAACAATCTCATTATATTTTTCCGCTATTAATTTCATTATATTTTTCTTTATTATATTAGGTGACACATTTTAATAGAAGAAATAAAGAACTGGTGAAAAATTCTCTAATACGAGTGCTTCAGATAGTATACACAATAATTAAAATAATGAAGTAAATAATAGTGAATGAAACATTACTCTCAATTATATATTAAAGTGTCTAAAATTCAAATTCAAAATTGTAGCGAAGTATTGGAATTTGCATGTTAAAAAGTGATGATTTAAGCAAAATTTAGTGATGATTTAAGCAAAATTTAGTACAGCAAGCGAGTGTTTAACCATTAAATATGAGTAATGTTTTATCCACAACCAATTTCAGTACTATTCTCTTTCGAGTAATGCTACATCCATACCAATTTCACTACATTTCTGTTCACTACCTTAGGTGGCACACTCCAATAGGTAGAAAAAGATAGAGTAGGTGGGGGAATTCTCTAATAGAAGTATGCCACCTAAGGTAGTGAAGAAAATGGTAATAAAATTGGTAGTGACTAAAGCATTACTCTTCTCTTTACTATCTTAGGTGACATATTTCTATTGGAGAAATCCTCATATACTTTTTCGTTATCTACCTATTGAAGTGTACCACTTAAAATAGTGAAAAAATATAGTAAAATTGATAGAAAACGTAGCATTACTCATTAAAAATTATCAACAAAATCTAAAGAGTTTTTATTTGACATAAGGACAAGCACTATTTTATATTTTTTATTTGAGGTGTGTTTTTTTCCTTCTCATTTTAGGTGAAGTGGATAAGAGTTGTTTACGGTCGATTCGAGGACTACAAACAGGATGCGGAGTTTCTAGTAACCCGACCCGAATCCGAAACCTTTGATTACATAGAAGGCTTTGCATTCGTGAACAGCGACGACCCCGTTAACGGGTACGGATCCGTTCCACTATCGTCCGAATCCGCATTCGATATGACCCGGGTCCCGTCCAACTCGGGCCCACTTCTCTACTGTCTCGAGCTCGCGCTCCACTATCAGCATGACGACAACGTAGATAAGGTAAATATGTGAAAGGATAAGGGTGTTTTTGGAATACAACACTTCCTGTCTACGTCCTGTGTGTTCTGCTGGATTTGCTGACACGTCACACTATTCTTAAAAATCCCCTCGTTTGTTGGCTTATTTACGGAATTGCCTTTGCCGTCCTTTGAAACTGAATGTGACGTGTTTGCCCCCCTGGTGCGATCCCCAATTTTGTCATCACTTGCGGCTAAGGCTGGCGAAGGATCGGATTTAAGCTGGATTCATAGAAATCCGAGCCGAAAATCTAAAAGGGGCCAAGTCTAGTCTTATTTATTTTGGCCTTAAAATATTTGGGTCCGAGTTCATGCCCGATTAAACCCGAAAAAGGGGTCGGCCCCAGTGTCAAACTAATTATACACTTTTAATATATAATTTTAATATTAACATAATAATATCTAAAATAACAATATCTAAAATGTTACTTCAAAAATAACAATTTCTTGAGTACTACATGATTAAAATAAAAATTTTGATTAATTCTGTAGAATTATCGAACTGTGTTTGTTTATATTTTTTTACGATATTATAAGACATCAGTTTTTTTATTATAAAGTATAATACTCATTTTAACTTATAGAAAAGAAGGGCTATTAGAGAAAAAAATTATACGAATGAATAAACATGAATTTTTTAAATAATCATGACTATACATAATATGAACATAAAATTTTTTATGCATCTGTATATATATATCATCATATGTATATATGGACATGTAAATGCATAAATTTGATCCGGACCAATCGGGTTTAAATACTTGAGGCCGAACTTGATCTGAATTTTGTATGGGCCTAAAATGTTGAGCCTGAGCCCAATGGAATTGGTAAATGATTAAGTCCGCAAATAACTGGATTGGATCTAGGTTGGATTCAGGCCAATTGCCACACTTACATGCAGCTAATAAAATTATAGTTTTAGTGCATTAACAACACCTCAACTTTTTTTTTTGCTATTTGCAGAAAGCGGCAGAAATGTTGAGGAATTTGAATTATGTGGATGGACTGGAGTTTAGTAGGGATGTGAGCTACGTGGGCTTCCTCACACGTGTGAAGATGGCAGAAATGGAAGCACGAGCTAACGGGAGCTGGAATGCGCCACACCCGTGGCTCAATATCCTTGTGTCAGCTAATGATATCGTTGATTTTGATCGGGATGTGTTTAAGAAGATCTTGAAAGATGGAATTGGTGGACCAATGTTGGTGTATCCACTAGTACGAAGCAAGTAAGCAATAGTGCAGCAGTTTTATTTATTGTTTTAATACATAATAGTTGTCTTCAATTTCAAAAGCTAGCTTAATAAGTGTAGCAATGTAGAATACAACATGTTTTGATGATTTTTTTTTTTTTTTTTGATGAAATTAGAATACAACATGTTATTAGGTCAGACATACAGTGTCCCCAAAGTCAAATTTGAGCTTGATTCGATTTCTTCAAACTTTGACAAAAGTTTGGGGGGGTTTTGTGCAATTTTTTTTGTCATTTTTTTGGTGATATGAGAGCGAAGCTGTAAAGAGATACGAGATGACCTGGATGCCACAATATTCATAATAATTGTTCAAGAAAGTCGTATTTGTTGAATTTTGTTCGGAGTAATGTTACACCCACTATCAATTTTAATATATTTTTTTTTACTACTTTAGGTGACACATTTTAATAGATGGGAGAAGAAAAAGTATGTGACAGAATTCTGCAATAGAAGTGTGCTATTTAAAATAGGGAAGTAGAGAAGAGAAATATAGTGAAATTGGTAGAGGATGAAGTAATATTTTATTTTATTATTATTATTATTATTTTTTGGGTTAGTTAAGTGAGAAGCTGCAAGGTGAGAGGAGAGGACATAAATGCCATTTGAGGAAAAGACAAAGGGCAGGCCATGTGATCACAATATTCACCTACAGTACCTCTTTTGTTTTGGGCCCCACTTCTAGTTGTAGCACCTTTTTAAAACTTTTTGAGTAATGCTTTAGCCACTACCAATTTCACTACCATTTTCTTCACTATCTTAGGTGGCATACTCCTATTGGAGAGTTCTCCCACCTACTCTATCATTTTCTACCTATTGGAATGTGCCACATAAGATAGTGAAGAGAAATGCAGTGAAATTGGTAGTGGCTCTAGCATTACTCAAACTTTTTCCACTAACTCATCAAATTATTTGTTGGAACCTTTTGAAAAGTTTTTTTTTTCCTTTTCTTTTTCCATTTTGTATAGCGAAAATTCAAATATATATTAAAATGACATTTAGCAAAAGACAGTGCATTAGTTTATGATGTCTGATTGGTGCATTGCAGATGGGACCCGCGCACCTCGGTGGCCCTACCGGACAGTGACATCTTCTATCTGGTGGCGTTGCTGCGGTTCAATAGGCCGTTTCCGGATGGACCACCAGTCGAAGACCTAATCAATCAGAACCGTCAGATCGTTGAATGCTGTCGAACCAACGGCTATGATTACAAGCTGTACCTCCCCCACTACAAGATGGAACTGGAGTGGGAGAAACACTTTGGGAATGGATGGTCTAGATTCGTTGATAGGAAGAGACAGTATGATCCGATGGCTATACTTGTGCCAGGTCAGCAGATCTTTACGAGGAGGGAGAAGTGAATGAAGAAAGATCGGAGCGATCTTGGCCGTTGGATGGATGTGATGATAGGGATAGTTTGATTATTAGCTATAATTTATTTCAATTGGGGTGCTTGTAGTAGTGGTTGGTGTAAAGGGGGTGAGGAATTTTCTCAAACCAAAAGGGGGTGAGGAAATAATTGGGGCTTGTAGTTTTTTTTGTTTGTTTTTGTTTTTAACCTATATATGGTATGTTTTATATTCTTAGAGCATCCACAGTCGTTTGCTATAAATGTCAATTTGTCATTTTTTAGCAAACGAACGTCTGCAACGGTTTCTCATTTTGCCATTTTATAGCAAACCTTCTATTATTGTTTCTCAAATATGAGAAACGAAATGTAGTTTCTCAAATTATAAATGACGGGATATCATATCCCGTCGCTCCGATTTAATGATTATTTAATCGACTGAGACGGAAGAACATATACCGTCTTAATAATTTTAATTATTTTTTTTTTAAATTAATGGTCGGACGGGGATACATACCCCGGACGGGATATGATACCCCGTCTCTCCCCTTAAATTTTTTTTTTATTTTTAATATTCCCTCAGACGGGGAATGATACCCCGGCCGGGGTATCAAACCCCGTCCCTCCCAATTGGATGCATTCATTTTTTTGGATGCATTCATTTTTTTAATATAATACATTTGGATGCATTCATTTTTTATTTTTTTTTGTTGTGAGACGGGGAATGATTTTCCGTCCGGTATAAGATATACCATCCTACGCCTTTTTTAAATTAAAAAGAGAGGGACGGGATATCATATTCCGTCTCTAATCCAATTGAGAAAAATTTAGCAAAGCACCACTGCACGATCCTCATCCAATTGCTATTACTGTAGCTGCCATTTTATAGCATATGAGAAAAACGACTGTGGATGCTCATATATGATTCATTTTTAATGAGGCCTTATGGAGTGTAAGTTAGGATGGCAATCGGGTTGGGCTGACCTGCGATCTGCTCGCGACTCGCCCACACAAACGCGACCCGCTATAATCCTGTTCGAGTCCGGGTCGAACCTGCAGGTTGACCCAGGTCGACCCGGGTCAGAAAAATTGCGAACTCAACCTGGCCCGATCAACCCGTTGACAAAGTCAAACCCGCCTGCCAACCTACGGGTTTGGACCTGAACGGGTCAAACGTTTGACCCGTGAATTTTTTGTGTTATATATATATACTAGGTTTGCCCTTTGACACGTGCCTACGGTACGTCTTCAGAATGATGCACCTTGTTTGATTATATAAAATAGTTTTGGAGGTCCAGCAATTGAAGTAGCAAACATATTATATGAGAAACTTTTGGGGGTTCAGTAAAAAACATATTATATGATTTTTTTGATTTTTTTGAATTATTTTTAATGTTTTTAAAATTTTAAATTTTTCAGTTTTTTAATTTTTTATTTTCTTAATTTTTTGAATAGATGAAGGAGGGAGAGAGAGAGAGAGAAAAATATAAAAATAAATAAATATAGGAGTTGTTTTGGGTGGGGGATTTGAATTTGAGTTTTGGGAGGATTTTTTTTGGGGGGGGGGGGGGGGGGGGGAATATGTTTTGTGAGGTTAGATGTGGGCTTTTGATTTTTGGGGGATTGAAGGAGAGCCACTTGATAGCTTTTTTTGTGTTATATATATATATATATATATATATATATATATATATATATATATATATATATTGTATTTCTCCCTATAAATACCCCCTTTAATTCCATCTAAAAATTTTCACACCTTATCCTCTTACTCTCTCTACTTCTAGTCTACTACTACTCAATTCAATCTCAATTAAATCTTATTTTTTCACCAAAGAAGCAAGTAACAAAGAAATGAATGATCAATAATATATGCATTTTTTCACTTTTATATAGTTATACATATTGTAATTTTTTTAAAGTGAAGATGTATAATAGAAAAAACAAAAACAAAACAAAACTCAAACTGGGCCAACCCACAACCAGGCCCGACCGGAAACCGGTTCGACCCTAATGGGTTCGCGGATCGACCGGGTCTAAATTTTTAATTTTGAACCCGGTCCGGTCCGGTTAACCCACCGATCCGATCCGAATCTGTCCAAATTAGCCTTCAATCCGAGCGGGTCCAACTCGATCCGGTCCGGTAGACCCGAATGCCAATCCTAGTCTAAGCAATGATTTAATCATCCACTTAGCGTTATTAATGGGGAAAATAAAAATTTTAAAATTTGAACACTCACAATCTTGTTGGAAAAATCTGTCAGAGTTGATGCAGTGCTAATGTCTTTTGTTTCTAGGGTTCTGTTTTAGATTTTTTAATATTATTGTAGACCTCTTTTTCTTGTTGGCGGCCAATGCAAACCGGTCTAAGTTAGGTTAGAGTCTGTTATGATAATGATTAAATTGATTTGGTTAGGTTTATCTTCAAAACAAATATCTTACCAAGTCCATTTAATAAACTAGTAGCAATCTGCACGTGTGATGCACGTTTTAAGTTAATTTTTTGTTTTTGTTTTCTGGTATCGAATCGGAGAATTCTTTTTATCCATCTCAAATTCTTATCATACTCTTTACAATTATATATGGCGGCACCAACTTTTATTTTATATGTGTAACACTTTTGTAAATAATTATGTCGAAAATAAATTTGAACATTGAGGGTAGTTTGGTAACTGACAACATATATTGGATTAAATGTATGGTTAATATAACTTCCACTTGAAAATTAGTGGTTGAGATTAGATGGTTGATTGTTTACAAATTACAGTTTATATATAAATGATTTCATGCCATGCTTCCCAAAATACGGAAGTACGGACACACGACTAAGGCCCAGCGAATGATATAAGTATACCAACTCATATCATCCATAAGCTGTACAATACCAGTAAGCTCAACAACACAAGTAATCTCTAATATTATAATGGGAGAAGGCCTTAGTGTCATTTGTCATTTTGTCATTCTACTAACATGTGCAATGCACGTACATAACTAATATAAAGGAGGTTTCCGGTTCAAATCCTCCTTACGTCAGTTTTTATTTTATTTTTTGAAATTATTAAAACGTGCATCGCGCGTGTAAATTACTAGTGATAATAATCACATGATCAATAATAGAATCAATAACTAATACCTCAAATACGAGAACTTCGGGTCAAAATGTACAAGAATATACAATGCAGTAGACAATTTGCTACAACTAGTAGCGATAAGAAAGTAGAGCAATAGCAGTAGCAATCCCATCATAGCTATCTAAAAATCTGATCATCAAGTTTCTTTAGTATCTCAACGTCTGTCCCTGTATAAACATTAACTAAAAATAGAGAGTGTCCGTTAGAGCAAGCTTCAGACAACAAGTAGCAACAAAGAGTTTACAAGGAAGTATGATATAACAAGGAACAAAGAATAATATGATCAAGTACGATACAAGAACACGTGTAAACTTGTAATCAGAAAACGAGAAACATGTAAACAGAACTTCAATGTATAATCAACCGGTAACAAGGAATCATGTAACGAGAAATATGTAAACGGGAATTATGCAAACTAGTAAACGAGAATCATGTAACTTGTATGGAAACATGCACGTGCTCAGTGTTAATCTTAAGACTATTTTTTTAATAACTCTATCTAATGCACGCAATCATGCGTTCCATACCACAGGTTCAGGTACATTCAATCAAGTGAACGTTTAGACACTAATAGTAAATTCTATAGGATCATGTACTCGGGTCTTGTAGTGTAATAACATGAATCATATCATGTAAATAGGAAACATGTAATAGGAAATTATGTAATCATGTAATGGATTCTAGAGGTGCTCCCAACAGATTCTTGAGGCAGATTCTAGAGGTGGCCCCACGGATTCTAGAGGTGGCCCCTACGGATTCAAAATGTGGCCCCCGTCTATTCAACGACATGACACTTACCTCCATGTGGCATTTAGTTCTACGTGTCACTTAGCTCCATGTGTCACTTAGTTCCATATAACTTATAAACAGGAAACAAGTAAGTATGTAAACACGAGTCACTATTATAGGAAACACAAATCCCCTTCCAAGTACACTCTCTTATATTGTTCACTACTAGGTCTTACCCTTATTACCCCGACTGGTCATTATTTTATTAGAATTAAACATGAACACACAATCGATGAAAACAGGTGTCAAAAACAATATCAAGGAGGTATCATGAGTTATGCAATACATATATACTTGTTCAATTAATTAATTGCGAAGAATAAACATTTAAAAACATAAAAATCTAATTCTGGACAGCAATATGTTGCTGTACAAAAACTGATTTTCCCACTGCTATAGGAAAGAGAATCAGGTTCCGTTAGGGGCTCTAGAAAATAGGCTCCCTTCCGGTTTCAACACATATTCACACGATACATTATAATTACAGTAACTAGGTCTATCTGTTAATTCTTTACCTATCTACTACTCATGTAACGCCCCTGCCCCAACTCAGACAATTTATACAATTTATCAGACAAATTATTTACAGTATAGTACAACTGTCCATCACAGGCTGCCTCTCAAAAGGTGGTTAACCGGATTGGTAACTCTTGATCATAGGCTATATTATTTATAGTATATATATATTATATTTTTTTAATACAGGGTGTTACAGATCAGGCAGAAGGTCAGGGTCAAGTTTTTGTGTATATAACGAGACTGGAAATTCATTAACTAATCTTATAAAAATCATAAAATTAATCATGTCCAGTAACATCCTGGTTAATATCAGGTCTTAATTCCTAAGTTAACCAACTGTTTCCAACTAATTAACATGACGATGTATTTTCAAAAAGTGTTATGGAATTAAGACGTCATAGTACAAAAATCCTTGCAATCCGTAAGTTGGATTGCAAAAGCATCAGATGATATGGATTCTAGACACATAGAGCTGCAACCTTCATATACAAGGTTTTAATTTATATTAACTGGGACTGGTTCAAATACTGGTAACAAGTAGGGGAAGATTGCAGGCCAGAATCTTTTGTCTCATCTTAAATTCACGATTTACTAGAAAATTTCACTTTTATACCCAAAATGAATTTATATTTATAATTAGTAATTGGAATATAGTTCTACAATTATTCCATCAAAATTTATTATTTTAACAATATTAAATTGATAGAAAATAATTTCTACTACTTCTACAATTTCAAATTTACGGTTAATTACACAATCACATTGCAACCAAAACACACAAAGCTTGAATCGATCTACTTATCTATGTGCATATATTTTCTAAGTTACGATCATACGTTACATGCCATGTCAATGCAATTGATGATATTTCTATAGATGTTGAATCAACGAAAGTCATTAGGACGGTTTGAAATTCATAAGTACAATGGTCCAACTAGAGCTGCTATCGGGTCCTCCACTACCTGAACTTGGACCTAGATCCGGTACCTCACGGGTCTAAAAATTGGACCCAAACTCGGACTTGCGAGAACCGGGTCCGGGTCCTAGTAAAAATAAAACCTACTCGTCGGGTTCAGTAGCGGAGAATAAATATTTGCACTTAAGTATTTTGCACCCGATACCCTACGGTTCCAACAATTTTTGCACTTAAGTACATGAATAAATATTATATTTATACATCCATCTTCAACTATTACTATTTACATGTATATCCATATAACTCTATTATTCAAATTCCATATTTTTTGGGGTATTTTTTACTGGGTCGGGTCCGAGTCGGTTCTATTTTGAGCGGACCCAGACCCGGACCCGGACCGGTAAGTGCATCAGGTCTTATTTTAGGCCACGTACCCGAACCCATAGAGATCAGGTCTGTTTCGGTCCAATGCCGGGTTCGGATCGGGTCCGGGTATCGGATAAATGTGATAGTGCTAGGTCCAACAATAAGAAATATGATAAGGAAATTCAATAGATAGTAAATGAAAATTTACGAGCATTATATGTAGTGCCCCGAATTTCAAAAATAGAAATAAGAGACATAACTCTAGAATCTTTACCTCTATGTAATCCAAACACAGTATAGAACACAGGAAAAAATACAACTTTTCTTTACAACAGTTCTGTATTATAATGCACAGTGGAAAATTAAACACATTTATTACAATACATCTCAACATTTAAACTCAAGTCATCTCAAGGTCAAAGCTTTAACCTTGCTCAAGCCACTTACTCGCAAATCCTACAAAACTGACCAAAAAAGTGGGCACATCAGTTAAATACAACTGATGCAATACTATAATAATAGTAACCCTGCAAAGTCTCACAATCAAAAACTTGTCACACAACATAAAAGAAAACAACGATAAAAGATTCATAAAATCAACAAGTGAAACTACACTAAAAGAATAAATGTGTCGAGAAAACAGGATAATGCATAAAACAATATCCCAGAAAACACAATGCACACAATGCACACTAATGCATACTTGTTCGGATTCTATGCACCCCATACTATATAAGTCCGGGGACAAGCTCTTAGCGTTCACCACATTTTAGGGTTCAATCTCTCGCCATGAAAACTACATCGGTGATAGAGACAATATTAGACACTCCGTGAATAGTTCCCAGCCTAGGTACACATCCCGCCGAGCTGTACAAGTGTAAACACGCAAGCATCCCGCAAGCATCGCTCTAACTCCGGAGAATCATCTCCCTGGTGTACATTTCGCGAATAGGCTTATCGACCCTCAACGTGCAAACATACCGTACATTCAGCGAATAGGCCTGCTGACCCTCAACGCGTAAACATACTAGAGAGACACACCAAATACATAGTTTTGAAATACATTCGCCCGAATGAAAATAGAGCCTATACTTACGTTGCCCAAGTTCCATCACAACTCCCAATCTAGTGCATGTCCTTAGATTTGTAATAATGACAACTTGAGCAACCTAGAACTAGCTTTACCGTACCGAACTTCACTTGCCAAACTAGGAACACTAGCTCCGCAGGCCAATTTTTCTACAATCAAAATATCCACTGTCAGTACTTTTGGGTTCGCTCAGTATCTAGTTCTCCCAACTCAACGCTTCAAGCGTCCATTGTGGGTTCTCACAATAACTCTAATCGCAATAAAAAAAACCCCACTTGGTTAATCATTCAAAATACTTTTATATACACTTTTATGAAAAACAATACATTTTCCACAATACCACGATTGTGAATAAAAATCTCAAATATGAAATACTTTATTCCAAAAAATAACACTTGTACATATACAAATCCCTTCATTATTCATATTCATTTTAATAAACTGTTACTACCATAAATGACTCTTTCTTAAATGGAAGCAAAATCCAAATCCACGAAAATTCTTTAAATTGCACTTTTAAATCTCACTTTCCAAACATACATAAAACTTAATGAATTTCTCTTTAATTTATTCAACTTAAACTGAAACAAGTCTCTTTATTATCTGAGATCTCAGCCCTAAATTATAAAATTCATTAGTTATAAAAATCTGAAATATCACCTCTTTAGAAACTAAAAAATAACCTTTTAGTTTTTGATTTTTCGTCTTTCAAAACTAAAATATATAGAACTTCAAAACTGAGAATTTTATCTACAAAAATATAGATTTGCACCCTCAAGTTTATTACATGAATACATTAAATTATAAAACTAGATTCCCACAAAATCTGAAATTTATACATTCTAAACTAGATAAAAAGAATCAATTAATCATCACACAAACACTAGATTTATACATGAACATATACTCATCTATATGCGCTCGAGGGTTCTCAACCCTAGCATAGAACACCACACACACACCCCGAGCCCCACAATCCAAACCGAAACCCCAAACAGCCTAAATCAGCAGCCACCGGGTCTGCACAGTTCTCGGGTTGCACTGTGCAACCACGGGGCACTGTTCAACCCCCAAACCGAGCCCCCTAGGTCCAGGTTTTAAATCTGAAACGCTAACCCTAGTGTTCCAACATTCAAATGTATATTTGTCAATGGTTTTTAACATGAAAACAATACATAAAAATTTAATATTTGACCCATGATAAACTCACATTAAAAAATTGAATAATTCACACAAGTTTCATCTTTTAATTACTCAAATTCATGTTCTTGAATCATATACAAGTTTTACACATCTATAACACACATAAGTTCATTAGATCTATAAAAACTAGATCTTTCATGCATAGACAACTCCATTACTCAAGAACAAATTAGACAAGATCATCCCATAATAAAGATTTGATTTTTATCTCATGTTATTAATGAATCATCATTCAACAACATCTCTACAATCATCTCTTGGTAAAAAACAACACATAAATACATGCTATAACATCCATAGATCCACATAAAAAAATGATAATCTGCTTTACCATGAATAAAACAAATCAAGAGAGTTGGAACGTTACCTACCTCTTGAAGGAAATTGATACAAGTAGTAGTCTGCTCCTCCAAGCAATAGATCCACTCCCCAATAATTCAAAAATATCACAAAAAGTTTCCAATGGCAAAGGGAGACCGAAAGTTGCTGCTCACTAAATAGGCCGTGATTGTATTTCTAGGGTTTCTTTGGGATATTAGCAAATAAACCCCTTAGAAATCCCAATTTGCAAGATTTAATAGTTTTCCAATTAAATCATTCAAAATCAAATCAAATAGATTAAATTTTATCCCCTAAATTCCTCTACTAAAATCTGGCCCCCCAGTTTTAGCCAACAATATTTTTAAATTCAAATTTTTACCTCCAAATGACTTTTTGCAGAAAGACCCATTCATTCGAATTATTTACAAAAATGGTTTCTCTAATTCAGAAAAATCCCAAAAATTCAAATATATTCAATTATAAATGATAGAATTTATTTAGCAACTCAGAATTCCAAAATTTGTATTTTAAAAATATTTGCACGTGTTTTGCACGTGCAAAACGACATTTTTACAAAAAAATCAAGATAATTAAATAATTTAATTTAAAAATTATTTACCAATTAAAAATATTACCTTTAAATTTCTGGGGAGTTACATCACTCCCTCCTTACAAATGTTATGTCCTCAGAACTACTGCTAGCAGGGGAAAAATAAAATACAATACTGAATTTACATAAAGAATTCCAGAAAATCCATTTTCATCCGGTCCTCTGGCTCCCAAGCAGTCTCCTTGAATAACTAGTTACTCCATAGCACCTTGACCATTGGTATGACCTTATTTCGTAGAACCTTCTCTCGACGATCCAAAATCTCCACAGGTTGCTCTTTGTAATTCAAGTTCAGCTGCAGTCCGATTGGTACCTCTGGTAGCTGATGATTCTGATCTGGTACGTATTTCCTCAACATAGAAAAATGGAATACATTGTGGAACTGTGCCAATTCTTCCGATAATTCCAATCTGTAAGCAGCTTTACCAATCCGTTTCAGGATCTTGTAGGGTCCAATATACCTTGGTGCCAACTTGCCTCCTCTCCCGAATCCGATGACTTCTTTCGTAGGCAATACCTTCAGAAAAAATGTATCCCCAACCTCAAATTCCAAGTCTCTGCGTCAAATATCTGCATAACTCTTCTGCCTGCTCTGCGCTTCGACCAATCTCTTCCGAATGAGTTCAATCTTCTCTGAAGTCTGATGCACAATCTCTGGCCCGAACATCTGCCTCTCGTCAACTTCATACCAACAAACGAATGTTCTGCACTTCCTCTCGTACAAAGCCTGATATGGTGCCATGCCGATACTCACATGATAGCTGTTGTTGTAGACAAACTCCACCAGTGCTAAATACTTCTCCCAGCCTCTGCCTAAATCCATAACACACGCCTTCAACATATCCTCCAGTACTCGATTCACCCTTTCAATTTGTCCATCAGTTTGCGGGTAAAACGCTGTACTAAAGTCAGTCCTGGTCCCCAAAGCGGTTTGCAAATTCCTCCAAAATCTTGACGTGAATCTTGTATCTCTGTTGGAGATGATAGTCACAGGAACTCCATGAAGTGTCACGACCTCCTCAATATACACCTCAACAAACTCTCTCCAATGACCCTGAATTCTTCAGTGACAAAAAATGTGTCGACTTGGTCAACCTGTCCACAATGACCCAGATCGAGTCATTACCCTTCTGACTCCTTGGTAAACCAGTTACAAAGTCCATACTGATATTCTCCCACTTCCACTCTGAAATGGGCAATGGCTGCAATAATCCTTCAGGCTTCTGATTTCCCGTCTTGATCTGCTGACACGTCAAACACCTTGCCACAAAATATGCAACATACTTCTTCATGCTTGGCCACCAAAAACACTGCTTAATGTCCTTGTACCTCTTCGTGCTTTCGGGATGTACTAACAATAGTGTTGTATGTGCTTCCATCATAATTCTTTCCTTCAAGTCTTCCCTTTCTGCATACACAACAGCTCTCCCATTAAAGCACCCCATCTTAAACACAAAATTCTGACAATTTGCTGATGAAAATCTTCTTTAACATCTTCTGAATCTCTGCCTTCGACTTCTGGCCCTAAATGATATGCTCCCTCAAAGTAGGCTGAAGTCTCAATTATTCCAATAACGCCCCCAAGCCTTGCAATACCACCTCGATACCTGCCCGATCCAGCTCCTTAACCAACACCTTGTGTGTTGTAATCAGTCGAGACAAACTAACCTTCCGACTGAGTGCATCGGCTACCACATTCTTTTTCCTTGGTGATACTTGATCTCAGGACGAATGTCCTCCACAACTTCCAACCACTGTCTCTAACGTAGATTCAGATCCTTCTGCTAATAGATGCACTTCAAACTCTTTTTATTTGTATACATGTTGACCTTCTCACCATACACATAGTGCCACCATTTCTACAAGGCAAAAATGATAGTTGCATGCTCCAAATCGTGCGTCGGGTAGTTTTTCTCATGAGGACGCAACTGTGTCGACCCATACGCAATGACCTTTCCTTCCTACATCAAAATGCCTCTCAAACCTCTGAAAGATGCATCACTGTAGCTATCATAATCCACACATGCTCGTGGCAACACGAGAATAAGTGTTGTCATCAACTTCTCATTTATTTCCAGAAATCTGGCTTCACACTTATCCGTCCAATTGAAATCCCCATTCTTCTTTGTCAATCCTGTCAACGGAACTACTATCTGCGCGTAACCTTGAATGAAACACTGATAGTATCCGGTCAACCCCAAGAAACTCTGGACCTCCTTCACATTCGTTGGTCTAGGAAAACTCTACACCACCTTAATCTTTTGAGGATCAGTAGCCACTCCTTCCTTAGAAAGGATGTGACCCAGAAATGCCACCTCTGACTTCCAAAAGTCACACTTAGAGAACTTGGCATACACATGCTGCTCCTGTAACTTCTTCAAAACTTCTAGGATGTCATCGATGAACACTACGACGAGCGAGTCTGTGAACGGCCGCAAAACCCTGTTCCTCAAATCCATGAATATCGTTGGTGCATTCATCACTCCAAATGACATCACCAGAAACTCATTATTCCCATGAAGAGTCCTGAAAGCTATCTTGTGCACATCTTTCTCCTAAACTCGGACCTGATGGTATCCAAACTATAGATCAATCTTCGAGAACACAACTGCACCCTGCAGTCGATCGAATAGATCATTAATTCTTGGAATTAGATACTTATTCTGAATCGTCACCTTGTTCAGTTCTCGATAGTCAATGCACATCCTCATTGACCCATCATTCTTCTTCACAAGCAACACTGGCGTATCCCATGGAAAAGCACTCGGCCTGATAAATCCCTTGTGCAACAACTCCTCGATCTGCTTTTTCACTTCCTCTTGTTCAACTGATGCCATCTTGTAAGGAGCTTTAAATATCAGAGCACTACCCGGCTTAATGTTGATGCAAAACTCAAACATCACGCTGCGGCGATAACCCTAGTAGCTCATTCAAGAATAGTTGGGAAATCTCGAACTACTGGGATCGCCCTGACTTCCTTTAGAAATCTCTTCTCTGCTGGTGCCGCAACCACCTTCATGCTACTTTTCTTCCTATGGAAAGTCACCGCGAATCCTCCCAGTGCCTTCACCACCACCTTCTTACTCTTGCACTCTATAGTGGCATCATAGATTGCCATCCAGTCGATGCCCACAATCACAGTGACACCCAAGACATCCAGCTTAATATGGTTGTTGCCGCTAAATTTGGTGTGGGGGCAAACAGATAGAACTTGTGGATTCTTAGGAAAACTGAATAGAAAAACCTGCGTACCTGTTCCGTCGGGCCTCGATCGTCGTTCCCGCCGTGCACCTGTAAAAAGTGCGAGACACCGGGGTTGTTCCCGGCGACGCACCCTCCGACGCTCAAGTCAGTAATCTGGCGGACTATGAAAGAGCGTAAAAATTGGTGAAAGATTGATTACCCCTTAATGGAGATGGATGGGGGGTATTTATAGGCGTCTCAGGGAACAGATTAGGCATGTAATTCCTGTGTATACAGATAAGGAATGTGATCCCTAATCCCCAGTGAAAGGATAGACATGAATCAGGGCCGTTGATTAATATTAATCAGAAACCCTAATTCTATCCCTTCTGGATCGGGTTTGCTGCGGGTTGAAACCCGCACCCGGTTGAGGTGGATCCGTTTGCGGGTAAGCGGATCTTCGGGGAAGACAACCAGTACCCGCTTCAGACCCGTCGGTAGGTGAAACTACCGTTTTACCCCTGAGCTTCAAGATTCGTGCCCCATCTGGACGGTTCCGATTTAACCCCATTTTTAGCCATATCACGAGCCCCCCACTCCTAAAGACTGGGTTTGATCAGCCTTTGAGGAGTAGTTTAACTGTTTTGGTGGCTAGCGGAGTTGTATCGGAGTCCGGATGGAGGGTTTTGAATCTTGAAGGGGGTAGTGAGGTGGTTTTTGAAGCTGTAACCTGTTCTTAAGCATCTCTGAATATCCGACGGTCTTTATCTATTTTTTCGGATTATTTATTTTAATTTTGCGATGTGTTAACCAGTCGTTCGGGGGCCTTCACAATACATTCTAGGCAGTAATTGTTCATCCAGGGGTTCAAAAATACTACCCCGAATTCATAATTACCTTCTAGAATTTCTAGTGAATTTTCCCGAATTTTTAGTAATTTTTTCGCAATTTTTAAATAAATAAAACGATTAAAATAAATAAAAAATGATTTTTAATACTCATTTATGACGTGGCGTCATCAGAGCCCTCGATCAGAGCGGAGCGCATTCTCGGAGAGATCGTGTGGTCCCTGTTCTTCGGCTCGTTTTTTTGCCGTATGTGAGGTTCGGTACCCCGGTACCCCGGATCGGAGGGTCGGTGCCTCGGTTCGGATGACCAGTGCCTCGGCTCGACGGTTTCGAGGTACGTGGCGTCATCTGAGCCGTCCATCTCAGTGCGGATCCCCGTAAAATGCTATCTTGTCGTTTAATGGACGTGGCCAAATCTGGACCGTCCATCATGACGAGCGCGCTTTTTCACAAGATCCAACGGCTGATATGGGTCGGAGCGATTTTTTGCCATATACGAGGGTCGGTACCCCGGTACCCCGGCTCGGAGGGTCGGTGCCTCGGTTCGGATGACCAGTGCCTCGGCTCGACGGTTCCAAGGTACGTGGCACATCTGAGCCGTCCATCTCAGTGCGGATCCCCGTAAAACGCTATCTTGTCGTTTAATGGACGTGGCCAAATCTGGACCGTCCATCATGACGAGCGCGCTTTTTCACAAGATCCAACGGCTGATATGGGTCGGAGCGATTTTTTGCCATATACGAGGGTCGGTACCCCGGTACCCCGGCTCGGAGGGTCGGTGCCTTGGTTCGTTGGGTCGGTGCTTCGGCTCGGTGATTCCGAGGTACGTGGCATCATCTGGGTCGTCCATCTCAGCGTGGATCCCCCTAAAACGCTATCTTGTCGTTTAGTGGACGTGGCCAAATCTGGGTCGTCCATCATGACGAGCGCGCTTTTCCACAAGATCCAACGGCTGATATGGATCGGGGCGATTTTTCGTCATATACGAGGGTCGGTACCCCGGTACCCCGGCTCGGCGCATCAGGGCTGTTTGGCCGAGGTACTGAGTTGGGTGTTTTGGAGGAAGTGCCTCGTGAGGGCTCCTTTCCTCTGTGCCTAGTAGCTCGGTGGCTCGGCTGAGCTGTTCGGTAGCTCGGCTGGGCGAGCCGATGGCAGGCAGCAAGGAGAGACGCGTGGCTGGATCTGAGCGGTCCATCATGGCGCGCATCTCGAGGATGGGGTTTAGATCACGAGAAAATGCTATCTTGTCGTTTTGTGGGCGTGGCACGATCTAAACCGTCCATCAGATTCTGTCGCGAATTTTAAGGAGATCCGACGCTGACTTCGCCTCGGAGCGATTTTTTGCCATATACGAGGGTCGGTACCCCGGTATTTCGGCTCGGCGCATCAGGACTGTTTGGCCGAGGTACTGAGTTGGGTGTTTTGGAGGAAGTGCCTCGTGAGGGCTCCCCTCCTCTATGCCTAGTAGCTCGGTGGCTCGGCTGAGCTGTTCGGTAGCTCGGCTGGGCGAGCCGATGGCAGGCAGCAAGGAGAGACGCGTGGCTGGATCTGAGCGGTCCATCATGGCGCGCATCTCGAGGATGGGGTTCAGATCACAAGAAAACGCTATCTTGTCGTTTTGTGGGTGTGGCACGATCTGAACCGTCCATCAGATTCTGTCGCGAATTTTAAGGAGATCCGACGGTGACTTCGCCTCGGAGCGATTTTTTGCCATATACGAGGGTCAGTAACCCGGTATCTCGGCTCCGCGCATCAGGGCTGTTTGGCCGAGGTACTGAGTTGGGTGTTTTGGAGGAAGTGCCTCGTGAGGGCTCCCCTCCTCTGTGCCTAGTAGCTCGGTGGCTCGGCTGAGCTGTTCGGTAGCTCGGCTGGGCGAGCCGATGGCAGGCAGCAAGTAGAGACGCGTGGCTGGATCTGAGCGGTTCATCATGGCATGCATCTCGAGGATGGGGTTCAGATCACGAGAAAACGCTATCTTGTCGTTTTGTGGGCGTGACACGATCTGAACCGTCCATCAGATTCTGTCGCGAATTTTAAGGAGATCCCGACGGTGACTTCGCCTCGGAGTGATTTTTTGCCATATACGAGGGTCGGTAACCCGGTATCTCGGCTCGGCGCATCAGGGCTGTTTGGCCGAGGTACTGAGTTGGGTGTTTTGGAGGAAGTGCCTCGTGAGGGCTCCCCTCCTCTGTGCCTAGTAGCTCGGTGGCTCGGCTGAGCTATTCGGTAGCTCGGCTGGGCGAGCCGATGGCAGGCAGCAAGGAGAGACGCGTGGCTGGATCTGAGCGGTCCATCATGGTGCGCATCTCGAGGATGGGGTTCAGATCACGAGAAAACGCTATCTTGTCGTTTTGTGGGCGTGGCACGATCTGAACCGTCCATCAGATTCTGTCGCGAATTTTAAGGAGATCCGACGGTGACTTCGCCTCGGAGCGATTTTTTGCCATATACGAGGGTCGGTACCCCGGTATCTCGGCGGAGCCGAGCTGTTTGTTCCAATGGGTGGCAGTGGTTCGGTTGCCTAGCCGGGGTGTCCTATGGTTTTCTCGTAGGTGGCCGAGACGTTAACTTGGTATTTTGAAGAGTCTCTTGCTTTGAGTAACCTTCGTATCTTTTCCGCCTGTCGCTTTGGCTCCCTAGTGGGCTTTTTGCGTTTCCCAAGGAGGCCCAACTTGCTAGGGGTTAAAAGCTCTCACCCTTACTCTCAAAGCTCATTTCTCACTTTTTACTCAAGTTTTTTACTTTCGATCTCTAAGTTCTCTGCTAGCGGCGATTTCTTCTCTAAGGTGTTTCCGTTAGCTGTCGCGTGGGCCAGACGATTTCCGGCGAGAGTACTCCGACCGTGGACGTCACTTCAAAAGGTCAGTTCACTTGGTCTGAATAATTTTTCTAGAGATGTCTCGAGTAGACTCGGGGAGTGGGGCCTCGTCTTCGGGCGACGAGAGTGCCGAGGAGAGGAGGAGGTCGGAGATTAGGAGGAAGGGTAAGCAAGCTGCTGGACCGTCTGTAGTCGAGACGAAGAAGGGGAAGAAGAAGAGGAGGGTGGAGGCCCAATCCCCCATAGTGGAGGTGATTGTGGAGAATCCGAAGCAAGCACCCGAGATAGGACGGTATCCTTCCGTCCTGTCCGGTCATTCGGGGGTCAGGCAGTACCAGGGCGACTTGCTGGAGAAGGTGATCTATGGGAAGTCTAAGATCGTCGAAGAACCTAACCCGGCCCTTGCCACCGAAGCCGATGAGCTCATCACGCTGGTATCCGAGGAGGACCTACTCCGGGTTAGAAGGGCTTTTGCTATCCCTCCGGAGTACAAACTGATTCTCCCAGGTCCCGGGATACGAGCGAATTCCAAGCTGCCGTCGTCGGACATGTGCATGTTCGACGTCGACTCCTTTCATGCCGGGTTACGTTTCCCTCTACACCCATTCATCCTCGAGATCCTCGGCTGGTATTGCCTCGCGCCGACCCAGTTCATGCCGAACACATGGCGCCATGTGAACGCCTTTATGCTTCAGTGCTACCGAGCCGAGGTGGAGCCGGATCTCACGGTCTTCCGAGGATTGTATCGAGTAAACCGGCAGCACAAGACGGAGTATCGATACTACTTGGTGTCGAGGAAGGGTGTTAAGATTATAGAAAACCCTGACTCGATTAAGGGTTGGAAGGAAAAGTATTTTATAGTAAGGGGCGAGGCGATTCGGCCCATTCCGACCCGTTGAAAGGTGGAGGTGCCGAATTTTGCGCGCGCCGACCCTGTTTTGTCTGAGGCCGAGGAAGAGGTGGCGAGGAAGATAATGGCCCTTCCGATACTGAGTTGGAGGGATTTGACGGAGGAGGTGTTGTTTGGGTCCGGCCTAAGCCCCATCGACCCGAGTATGCTCCTGACATCTCGTTTTTCATTTTTCTTCTAAGTTTTTGGTTCGGACTGCTAACTCGTCCTTTTTTTTTGTGGCTCGTTGCAGAAGCAATGAAGATTGACTTCAACTCCATGATGGCTGACAGGTCTAAGTTGGCCGGGGGGAAGAAGAGGAAGAGGGCGGCCGCGACTGTCTCGTCGACCCCGGCACCTGCCGTCGCCTCGACCATCTCTCCGCCCCCTCCGGTCGTTGAGGTGCCCTCGGAAGTTGTCATCGCCGAGGAGCCCGCATCTTCTGCGGTCCCTGGCGTGATCGAGGGGACCTTTGACGTGAACACGGCACTGTCGATCGAGGCACCACCGCTAACCCAGGCTGCCGAAGAGATTCTGACAGAGCAGCACAAGCAGCTGTTCGTGCCGAATTGGCGAGTGAAGAACCATGACGGGTTCCTCGGCAATTCGCAGATGTCAGTGCAGGTCGTCAAACACTTGGCGACACCGAAGGACAGGGCCGCGCTGAAGGCGGGGACGGTCGGCGACGACACCTATGAAGTCGCCCGG
Source organism: Hemerocallis citrina (assembly GCA_017893485.1). Taxonomy (NCBI): domain Eukaryota; kingdom Viridiplantae; phylum Streptophyta; class Magnoliopsida; order Asparagales; family Asphodelaceae; genus Hemerocallis; species Hemerocallis citrina. The sequence continues at coordinate 35,971 of JACEHZ010000062.1, read as the reverse complement.
TCACTCGTTTCGGTAAGTGTATTGCAAATTTCTTTAAGTCTGCAACTCGGCTTGTGCATTACTGATTGTTGTCTCTGTAGGCCACTTGCCACTTCGGCCACCTCCTCGAGACATTTGCCGAGCAGGAGAAGGAGCTGAGGTCCGCCAGTGACAAGGACAGGTTGGCGAAGGTCAGGGCGGTCAAAGAACTTGAGGCCGAGCAGAGGCGGGCTGAGGCCTTGGAAGTCCGGGTCGCGGATCTTGGGTCGAACTTGGAGAAGGCTAAGGAGCGGCTCGACGCGGAGTCTGCCAAGGCCGCCGAGGACTTAGCTGCGGCGCTGAAGTCCTTGGCCGAAGAGAAGGCGGAGAAGGAGGCCCTGGCGACGAAGATCTGGGCCGAGGTGGAGAAGGAGGTCGAGGAAGAGGCGAAGAAGCACATGGCTGAAAACATGGAGAAGTCCTATCAGATGGCCCTCAACCACGTTCAGGAACGTGTCCCCGGCTTCGAGCGGGTCGGCTACCAATTGTTTCCAATGCTGACCTCGGACGATGAAGGGGAGGAAGGCGAAGATGACGAGGCCGAAGGCGAAGGCGAGGAAGGACGGGATGGAGAGACTGTGGCGGACGGTCAGGTCAAGGGGCCTTCCACCGATGCGCCCGTGGCCGACGCGGCGACGAAGGTGGACCCTTGATCCCCTCACTAAGTTTTTGTAGTTTTTTGTTGTTTTTTCTTCCGATCGTTGTAATGCCTTTTGCGGACTGGCCACCGCCTTCCAATGAATGAAAAGTATTTTGACTCCGGAATTTGTCTAAGTGTTTGGCTCGGTAGTGTGGTATTTCAATGCTATCTCTTTCTTATTTCAGATTGCCGAGCCGACTCGTAACACCCCGGCTGAACAGCGCCGAGCCGAGTTGTTTAAGCGATCTCGGGAGGATCGTCTCGAGGGTGAGGTTCACCTGACGAGGAGAATACTTCATAACTTGGAGATTAGGCATAGCGATGCTTTAGTTGAACTGCACCACCTACGGATAGTTGAGGCCGAGCTATCTGCTAGGGAAGAGGAACTGGCACGAGTTTCAGCCGAACGGGATGGCTTAGCGAGGAAGGTGGAAGAGTTGCAGAGGGTGACGGTCGACAAGAGTATCGAAGTGACCCACTTGCGTCGCGTTATCTCCGACAGTGCCGAATACCCCGGTTCGGCGAAACTTCCTCGGTTCAAGGTGATAGTAAAGGATGACACTTTGAAGGATCGCATCGTCGAACTGGAGGAAGAAGTTGCTCGGCTCAAGCCTCAGCCGGTGAGGGCTAACGTCCGGAGCACCTCGTGCACCCGCGAAGAGATCGAGCGAGGGATCACGTTCTATCAAGCGGCGAGCCGGACTCCTATCGTAGGCAGGTCAGCCGCTGATGCCCAAAGCGGTGTGGCGGTGTCTTCAAGCGGTGCTTCGGTAGGAGCAACTGTCAGGGTTAGTGGTGAGGAGGCGTCTCGGTTCATCGGCCTGGATTCGAGCTCGGAGGTCAAGAAGCGTCGACCCAAAGTGTCTCTAAACCGGAGTATTCCCCTTCCTCGGAAGTAGCGGACGGGTCGTGTCTTTGTGTTGTAACCTACTTGCAAGTTTTTGCTGTTGTAATCCGCTTTGTAACTTTATCCAACTTATTAATAGAATCGGAGTTGTTTTATCCGAACTATCCTCGACTGTCTCCTTATTTGTGCTATTGTTGTGTCAACTAGAGTAGGCTTGAGACGAACCACGAGGCTGGTGTTCGCTTCGCCGAACTCCTTGGCCTCGAATTTTCCTTTTTTGCTGCGCTTCTGAGAAATAGGCTTGGTTTGGCTGTTAAGGCGTAGTTGCTTCTCGACTGCGCCCACGTGGCCTGATCAGGGACGTCTGATGTTTGCACGGATCTCGAGGCGGGTCCAGTTCCCAAGAAAACACTATCTTGTCGTTTTGTGGACACGTGGCTGAATGAGATCCGCTCATCATGCCCTAGCACACTTTCTGAGACGATCTGACGGTGACTTCGCCTCGGAGTAATTTTTTGCCATATACGAGGGTCGGTACCCCGGTACCTCGGCTCGGCGCGTGAGGGCTGTGATTTGTACCTAATTCCGGCCCGACTGAGGGTGAGTCGGAAAGATTGGGTCGAGGCGTCGGAGAGATCCGATCGTTAGATTAGTTTAAGGGATGCAGGAGCAGTTTCGAATGGCGACCTACTTCTAGTCCGCTTAGGAGCGAGCTTGCGAAGCAGAGATCGAGCCAAGTGTTGGACTCCGATCCATTCAACGGCTCTAGGAGCAATTTTGAACGGCGATCTACTCCCGGCTCGTCTATAGGCGAGCCGAGGAAGAAGTGTCGAGCCGAGTGCTGGACTCCGAACCATCGTGTGGGTAGTTTAAGGGATGCAGGAGCAGTTTCGAATGGCGAGCTACTTCTAGCCCGCTTAGGAGCGAACTTGCGAAGCAAAATCGAGCCAAGTGTTGGACTCCAATCCATTCAACGGCTGCAGGAGCAATTTCGAACGGCGATCTACTCCCGGCTCGTCTATAGGCGAGCAGAGGAAGAAGTGTCGAGCCGAGTGCTGGACTCCGAACCATCGTGTGGGTAGTTTAAGGGATGCAGGAGCAGTTTCGAATGGCGAGCTACTTCTAGTCCGCTTAGGAGCGAACTTGCGAAGCAGAGTCGAGCCAAGTGTTGACTCCGATCCATTCAACGGCTGCAGGAGCAATTTCGAACGGCGATCTACTCCCGGCTCGTCTATAGGCGAGCCGAGGAAGAAGTGTCGAGCCGAGTGCTGGACTCCGAACCATCGTGTGGTTAGAGAGTTAAAGGCAGAGGTATGCGATAGTATCAAAAATATGAAAAACTTTTATTTATTAATATCTAATGGTCGGCTGCTTCTAAAGTTGCTAGCCGTTATTACAATGAAGAAAAAAAAACAAAGGAAAAATTACTACTAGTAGCAGGAGAGGAGTGGTCCGACATCTCGAGTTACTTAGATAGGCGTAGCTGCCTTCTCTTGGTATTTCAAAAGATGGTCGGCGTTCCAAGTCCTGGGAATTTCTCTGCCTTCAAGATCTTCTAGCTTGTACGCACCGGGGCGGATCACTTTGGAGATTTTGTATGGTCCCTCCCAATTCGGGGCCAGTTTGCTTTTCTGTCCGGGGAACGAGATGGCCAATTTTCGGAGGACCTGATCCCCTTCTTTGAGGTCTGTTGGGCGGACCCGTTTGTTGTAGGCGAGTTCGATTCTTCTCCGGTAACTTTGTTGCCGTATGGCCGCTCTTTCTCGAATTTCGTCTATCAAGTCTAGGCTTGCTCTGAGCTCTCTGGCATTCTGTTCTTCTTCAAAAGCTATCAAACGAGGAGAGGGTATCCCAACTTCTAGCGAGATGAGGGCCTCGGACCCATAGGTGAGATTAAACGGACTCTCGCCTGTTGGGGTCCGCTTCGTGGTGCGGTAATTCCATAACACATTGGGCAGCTGATCGACCCACAAGCCCTTGGAGCACTTGTCCAATCTCTTCTTGATGCCGGAGAGGATCTGTCGGTTGGCATTCTCGGCCTGGCCATTTGACTGGGGATGAGAGACAGAGGAGAAGCGGTGTTGTATGGCTAGGTCTTCACACAAGGCTCGGAAGGCGGCCCCAGCGAACTGCGTGCCGTTATCTGTAACTATGACCCGAGGAACGCCAAATCGGCAGATTACATTTTTCCAAAAGAATTGAACAACTCTATGCTCGGTGATTGTAGCCAGGGGCTCGGCCTCTATCCATTTTGAGAAATAGTCGACTGCCACAACTAGGAACTTCAATTGTCCGGGGGCTGGTGGAAATGGCCCCAGTAAATCCATCCCCCACATTGCGAAGGGGATCAGACTTGATAGGGAGGAGAGCGGTGTTTGTGGAAGGCATCGGATGTCGGAATGCTTCTGGCAGGAGGTGCATTGCCGAACGTGTCGTTCGGTGTCCCGTAGGAGAGTAGGCCAGTAATACCCGTAGTTCAACACTTTGCGCGCTAAGGCTCTGGAGCCGGAGTGGGCTCCGCCGATGCCCTCATGGAGTTCTTGCAAGGCGTAGTCGGCTTGTCCGGGGGAGAGGCACCTTAGGTAGGGCCGACCATCCACCTGGGTGAAGGAGCGCTTATATAGAATGCCTTCGACTAATATGTAACGCTCGGCTCGGGTCCTTATCCTTCGGGCTTCCTTCGGATCCTGGGGGAGGAGTCCGTCTCTTAAAAACTCGACGAGGGGCTTCATCCAATTGTCTGCGAGGAGGACTGGCAGTGTTTCAACGGAGTCGAGAGCCTCGTCCTCTATGCTCGGCTTTAGGAGGACTTCTATCAGAACAGTTTGCTCGAGGCCTTGAAGGGATGAGGAAGCTAATTTGGACAGGGCGTCGGCCTGGGCGTTTTCTTCTCTGGGGATTCTACGGATGAGGGCCTCCTCGAAGAGCGCCATGAGGCTCTTCACTTTAGCCAAGTACTTTACCATCCTGTCATCACGGGCTTCATATTCGCCGAGGACCTGGTTGACGACCAACTGAGAGTCACTGAAGATCCGCAGGCGTCGTGCCCCTGCATTTCGGGCCATTCCAAGGCCGGCTATGAGTGCCTCGTATTCGGCTTCGTTGTTCGAGGCTTTGAAGTTTATACGGAGGGAATATTGGAGGACAAAGTCGTCTGGGCCCGCGAGGATGACCCCTGCCCCGCTTCCCTCGTTGCAAGAGGATCCATCGACATAGATCGACCAGACGGGCGGTCCCTTCATCGTTTGCTCGGAGTCGGGGATAGTTGTTTCAACTATGAATTCGGCTAGCGCCTGCGCCTTGATTGCGGTCTGAGGCTGGTAAGTTATATCATGTTGGCTCAGCTCGATCGACCACTTCATGAGGCGGCCGGAAGTCTCTGGCTTGTGAAGGATCTGTTTCAGCGGCTGGTCGGTAAGAACGACCATCGAATGGGACTGGAAGTAGGGCCGAAGCTTTCTCGCAGCCATTATCAGGGCGTAGGCTATTTTCTTAATTTTCGGGTACCGGAGCTCGGCGTCCCGAAGCACTTTGCTGACGTAGTAAATGGGCTTCTGAGCCCTTTCTTCTTCTCTGACTAAGACCGCACTAAGCATCTGTTCGGAAGCTGCCAAGTAGAGGTAGAGTGGTTCGCCCGGTATGGGTTTGCTGAGAAGAGGTGGATTGACGAGGTAAGCCTTAAGCTGGTCGAAGGAGTCTTGTTGTTGCTGCCCCCACTCGAATCCTTTAGCCCCCCTGAGGGCTTTGAAGAACGGGAGGCACTTCTCCCCGGACTTCGACAGAAAGCGCCCAATGGCGGCTAGGCGACCAGTCAATCTTTGAACTTTCTTGACATTTCTGGGGGGGGCCATGTCCAATATGGCCTTGATCTTTTCCGGGTTTGCCTCTATTCCTCGTTGGCTAACCATGAAGCCGAGGAACTTCCCTGATGAGACGCCGAACGCACACTTGTTCGGGTTGAGTCTCATATTGTGCTTTCTCAAAACATCAAATGCTTCTTGGAGGTCGGCCACATGATCAATGCCTCGGATGCTTTTCACAAGCATGTCATCCACGTACACTTCCATGTTCCAGCCAATCTGGGCCCGGAATACTTTGTTGACGAGGCGTTGGTACGTTGCCCCCGCATTCTTTATGCCGAATGGCATGACTCTGTAGCAATAAAGGCCTTGATCGGTTACAAAGGATGTCTTAGGGATATCCGGGGGGAACATTCTTATCTGATTGTAACCCGAGAAAGCGTCCATGAAGCTGAGGAGCTCATGTCCCGAGGTTGCGTCAATCAGAGTGTCGATGCTCGGCAGAGGGAAGGGATCTTTGGGGCAGGCCTTGTTGAGGTCGGTAAAATCAATACAAATTCTCCATGTCCCGTTGGACTTCTTCACCATTACTACGTTTGACAACCACTCAGGATAGTTTACCTCCTGTATGAATCGGGCCTTCAACAGTTTGTCTACCTCTTCTTTGATAGCGAGCTGATGCTCGGGGGCGAACTTGCGCCTCTTCTGCTGAACCGGTTTGGACCCCGGATCAACACTCAGGCGATGGATCAAGAGTTCTTCGGAGATACCGGGCATGTCTGCAGCTGACCATGCGAAGAGGTCTTGGTTGGCCCGGATGCACTTTACGATATCCGAGTATAGGGCGGACGGGAGGGTCTTGCTAACGAAGAACTTGTGGGTCGGCTCTTGCTCCAAGAATAGTACCTCTTCCAATTCGTCCACCGGCTCGGAGGTCGGCCGAGCGGCATCTTGGGGAATTTCCAGTGTTTCTAATGAGAGAACGGGCCCGAGGGTGGAGGTCATATAACACTTGCGGGCCTGCTCCTGATTGCCTCTCACTTCCCCTACTTCGGCCCGGGTGGGAAATTTCATTTTGAGATGATAGGCAGAAGGGACGGCTTCAAGGGCGGCTAGGCTGGGCCGACCCAAAATGACGTTGTAGGCTGCTGGGACATCTACGACCATGAAATCCATCGACTCCGTGCGGGTAGTAGGAGTTTTGCCGGCTGTGACATCGAGGGTGATTACCCCTTCAATGGTCACCGGCACTCCCGTGAACCCATGGAGCGTGTAGCCGGCGGGCTTGAGTCTGTCTCGGGAGAGCTTCAGCCCCTTGAAGGCGTCGAGAAAGAGGATGTTAACGGAGCTACCATTATCCACTAAGATTCTCTCGACTTTGAAATTGGCCATGTGAAGACTGATGACGAGTGCGTCACAATGAGGGGTGCGGACACCCTCGAGATCTTCGTCAGAGAAGGTGACGGGCACTCCGAGGCCTTTGGGAGGAGGGGTGGTTCGGACCGAGTTCACTTCTCTAATAAAAGCTTTCCGAGAAGAGTTCGAGGAGCCCCCCATTGGACCCCCATGGATGAGGTGGAGGACTTGTTCTTCCTCAAACTCTGGCGTCTCTTCTCGTTCCGGACGTTTGTTAGCCCCCCGAGGCTGGGGAGGAAGCTCGGCTTGGTCCTTTTTCACGAATTTTGCCAACTGCCCCCTCTGGATAAGGGCTTCGATATCGTTTCTTAGTGCACGACAATCGTTGGTGTCGTGCCCATGGTCCCGGTGATAGCGGCACCATTTTTCTCTATCTCTTCTCTTGGCAGGGGTGTTCATCTTCGGAGCAGGAGGTAAGACCCCTTCTTTTTCGACTTCCATGAAAATGGCGGAGATGTTAGTGGTGAGGGGAGTAAACTTCTCAAATCTATTTGGGTCCTTCTTGGCTCTTGGCTCCTTCTTTCTGGAGCTTCTGGAGCTCTTGGCTGGCCGGCATTATCTTTCTGGAGCTTCTTGGCTCCTTCTTCTTCCGTTCCCTTCCTCTTAAACCCGGAGGCAGGCAACTCCCAGTTGGGTTGCTCCTCGGCCTCTTCGGCCCGAATATTTTTTTCTGTGCGAAGGAGGAGGTCGGAAAAATCCTGTGGTGGCTTTTTGACGAGGGAGGAGCGGAGGTTGGAATTGAGGATATTGGATTGGAACGCCGCGGTAGCAACCGATTGGTCGAGAGATGCGATGGTTCTGGCTTCAGCTGTGAACCTCTTCACGTAGTCCCTCAATTTCTCCCCCTTCTGTTGACGGAGGTGCAATAGTGAGATGCTGGTCTTCTCGGCCCTTCGGCTGCTGACGAAATCGGTGATGAAGAGGGTTTCGAACTGCTCGAAGGAGAATATTGACGCGGGGGCAAGGCGAGAGTACCATTCTCGAGCTGGGCCTTTGAGAGTTGCGGGGAATGTTTTACAGAGGAGGGCATCGGAAGCTTGATGGAGGAGCATCAAAGTCTTAAAGCTTTCGATGTGTTCAACTGGATCGGTCTCCCCGGTGTAATTCTCGAACTGGGGAGGTTTGAAACCGAACGGCACAGGGGCATCTACTATGGTCCGGGAGAATGGGGGTCGGCTAGGACGTAGGGTCCTCCCCCTAAGCTCCTCTTCTCGGTTTATCTGACCCAAGAGTTTTTCCACCTCATTTAGACGGCGGTTCATGGTGTCATCTCTCCGACGGTAATCTGCCGAGCCACGGGACTCGTCTTCGTATGAGGGGGAGCGAGGGCTGCGGCGATGGTAACTTCAAGAACGACGAGGACTTGGGGTGCGCCTGGAGTTGGTAGGAGCGGGTCGAGGAGAAGGGGACCGTCGGCGAGGGCTTCGGACCGGAGGAGGGGATGAGAGCTTCGGCTCAATAGGATTCTGACGGAGGTTGAGGGCCTGTAGGACGGTCGCTTGGAACTGCTGGAACTCGGCACGGGTGATTGGTACCTCATTGTTCCTAGGCTGCTGCCGACCTGCGGGAGAGTGCCTCCTTCGGTAATGATCGGGGGAGTGCTTCCTCCCTCTTCAGATGGGGGACCTCCTGTACTCTCGGCGACGGGGGGATCGCTCTTGCCGACGAGAGGCTTCTTCCCGAGCTGCTTTTCATCCAGATGACGATGGAGGTCATCATCTTCCGGGCGTTTGGGAGGGGCATTGTGGCGACCAGAGGCTCGGGGATGATGGGAGGCCATGGAGGCACTGGAGGCATTGTGGATGGAGAGGTTCTCTTGGTGAAGAGGCTGTTTCTGAGGGTTAGGACCCTTTGGATCAGGAGGTGGAGGGTTCCGTTGGAGCGGCTCTTCCATGGTTGGGGGAAGTTGCCCTTGTTGCTGAGCGGGATCAGGAAGGACTTCTTGCTGGTCAGGGTTGGGCACTCGATTAGACCCTCTTGACCTAACTTTGCGAGGCGGCATGGCTGGAGAAGACCTGTTCACCGGGAAGAGGAGAGGTCTCTATTCGTTAGATTCCCACAGACGGCGCCAATCTGTTGCCGCTAAATTTGGTGTGGGGGCAAACAGATAGAACTTGTGGATTCTTAGGGAAACTGAATAGAAAAACCTGCGTACCTGTTCCGTCGGGCCTCGATCATCGTTCCCGCCGTGCACTTGCAAAAAGTGCGAGACACCGGGGTTGTTCCCGGCGACGCACCCTCCGACGCTCAAGTCAGTAATCTGGCGGACTATGAAAGAGCATAAAAATTGGTGAAAGATTGATTACCCCTTAATGGAGATGGATGGGGGGTATTTATAGGCGTCTCAGGGAACAGATTAGGCATGTAATTCCTGTGTATACAGATAAGGAATGTGATCCCTAATCCCCAGTGAAAGGATAGACATGAATCAGGGCCGTTGATTAATATTAATCAGAAACCCTAATTCTATCCCTTCTGGACCGGGTTTGCTGCGGGTTGAAACCCGCACCCGGTTGAGGTGGATCCGTTTGCGGGTAAGCGGATCTTCGGGGAAGACAACCAGTACCCGCTTCAGACCCGTCGGTAGGTGAAACTACCGTTTTACCCCTGAGCTTCAAGATTCGTGCCCCATCTGGACGGTTCCGATTTAACCCCATTTTTAGCCATATCAATGGTCAATCCCAAAAAGTCTTCCTCCAATCTCGATATCATACCCTGTGTAATATTGTTCAGTAATCAACTCCTCTCCAAACGGTGTTTCCACCTGCAGAACACGGCCAAGAAAAACCTTAGGCTCAACACCTAACACTTAGCAAATTTGGGCGACACAAAAGTATGCGAAGACCCAATATCAAATAAAACTTTAGCTTTATTCCATTCAACAAAACATGTCCTGTTACATGAGAAATTATTATATTCAATACTAAATATTATTCTCATTCAAAGTTTTTGTTCAATACACTTCAGCCATAAACCTAAAACTCTTGCATAACCGTAATCATGTCTTCAGAGTTTTCAGCATCCTCCTTTGTTAATGCAAATACTCGCCCCTGCTTCAGCTGCTTGTTCCCACCAGGGCCACCCTGCTTCAGCTGTCGATAATTAGGCCTGATGTGCCCTTCTCTACCACATTGGAAACAAGTCTGGGTCCTCACTGGCTTAGGACACGACGACCTGAAATGTCAGTCTCTCTTCATGTGTAACACTTCATCGCTTGAGTTGGTGCCGGGCTCACTGAACCTGCCCCTCTTCTTCGAAAACTTGACTCTGCTGTGATTCACTGCTACTGGCCTTGTGTTCTTGTTACAGGTTTCCTTCTTCGACTAGAACTGCTCCATGTCTGCTTCTGTTATTGCTGCTCTTCTGACGAGCTTGTCGAACCTTCGGAATCCCAATGGTATCATCTGAGACCTTAGGTTCAGCCCTAGGCGCTGATCGAACTTTCTCATCTTCTTAGCTTCATTTGCAATAAGCTCAGGAGTGTACCTCAACAACTGAGTGAACTTAGTCTCATACTCTCTCACTGACAAGTTTCCCTGCTGTAGGCTCAAGAACTCCGTCACCTTCTTCTCCTTTATATCCATGGGGAAGTAATGGTCCTTGAACTCCTCTAGGAATGCATCCCAAGTTACCGGCTCCTCGCCAAAATTTCTCTTTACGGACTGCCACAAGACACCGACATCCTTCTCCAACTGCATCATGGCTAACTTTATTGCTAGCAATGGAAGTCTCCAACACCTCAAAGACAGTCTCCATCTGTCTAATCTAGTCGTAGGCCTTATTAGGGTCAGCCTACCCTTCTAACACAGGCGGCTTCATTCTCTTGAACGAATCCACCTGTTTGATGGGATCTGCATTTGGATTTGCTGGTCCCGCTCCAGGGTTCTGACCCATCTCAGTAGTCATGAAAGCAATGATAGTCTGATAAGCTCTCGCAATCTCGGCTTCCAAGTCAAGTCTACCCCCATTGGAGTTTCTACTCCATCACCATTGCTTCTAGTTCGATGACATGCCATCGTTCTGAGTCTAAAAAACACACTATTTGGTTAGGGGAATAAAATCAAAAGAATTGACATCAATGCTTAGAACATAGAATCTTCATTTAATTACCAAAATTTCATATTTCAAAATATCAATAAATTTATTCACCAAAGTAGTTCATACATCTCTTGAAAAATAACTAGTCAGTTTCATCTAAAATCTAGAAAAACTCAAAGGATCACAATCATAACAATAATTGGTCTTTACGGCTCCTCTTGATCTCTCAGATTTCCTCTTGCAATACATTAAGTTTCATCTTCATGATGTTGCAATGCTGACTTTAAACGTTCTCTCCTCACATGGTGTATTCGTCCAGTTTGGTGAAACACTCCATTACCGCACGTTGACCTTTGTCGAAAATCTTCATCATCTCCTGCATAGACATGATACGTCGTTGGTTTTCCCCATGATGTTCCCTCAAGTTGGAAACTCTCCACTGGTACACATGAATCTCACGTCGAAGTGACGCGATGACTCGATCCTTCCTGGTTAACCTGGGTGATTCATTTGAAGATTCACTCGAAGATTCCCTAGGAGGGGAAGTAATTTCTCGAGACTCCTGTGGATTCGCTTCCAGGTCTTTCTCCGGAACGTCCTTAGAATCCTCTAAGGGGTCCTCAAGAAAAAAACATCTTTGTTTCCGCTTTTTCCATATGATCAAGATTATCATCCATCCTACAGAAAAGAGAAAAAGAACATCAGTACAAGTATAAAGTAACACAAATGCAAGTTCAAACAACTACACATTCATGACTCTAAGACTGATACATGCACTCTAATGTCCACCTAGGCACTCACTCTCTAATGTCAACCTAGGTTTATTCCCTATACCATGTTTATTGTTATTTAATGAAGCATGCTTTGATACCACTTTTGTAGTGCCCTGAATTTTAATAATAGAAATAATGGACACAACTCCAGAATCTCTACTTCAATGTAATCCAAACACAGTATAAAACATAGGAAAAATACAACTTTTCTGTACAACAGTTCTTTATTACAATGCATAACAGAAAATTAAACACATTTATTACAATACATCTCAACATTTAAACTCCAGTCATCCCAAGTTCTAAGCTTTAACCTTGCTCAAGCCACTTACTCGCAAATCCTGCAAAACTGACCAAAAAAGTAGGAACGTCAGTTGAATACAACTGACGCAATACTATAAAAATAGTAACCCTCCAAAGTCTTACAATCAAAAACTTGTCACACAACATAAAATAAAAAGATTCATAAAATCAACAAGTCAAACTACACTAAATGAATAAGTGTCTGTTGAGAAAATAAAGGAAAATGCATAAAACAATATCCCAGAAAACACAATGCACACAATGCACACTAATGCATACTTGTTCGGATTTTCTGCATCCCATACTACATAGGTCCGAGGGCAAGCTCTTAGCATTCACCACATTTTAGGGTTCAATTCCATGACACGAAAACTAAATCGTTGACAGAGACAAGATTAGACACTCCATGAATAGACCTTAGCCCCAGTAGGCATCCCGCCGAGCTGTACAAGTGTAAACATGCAAGCATCCCGCAAGCATCGCTCTAACTCCGGAGAATCGTCTCCCTGGTGTACATTTCGCGAATAGGCTTATCGATCCTCAACGTGCAAACATACCGTACATTCAGCGAATAGGCCTGCCGACCCTCAATGTGCAAACATACCAAATCCATCTCACTTCTAGAAATTCCGCGAATAGGTCTGCCGACCCTCAATGTGCAAACAAACTAGAGAGACAACAAATACACAGTTCCAGAATACATTCGCCTGACTGAAAATAGAGCCCGTACTTATGTTGCTCAAGATCCGTCACAACTCCCAATCTAGTGCTCGTACCCATTTCTTGTTCATTTTCAAATTCAGGAGAGGGGAGGGGGGGGGGGGGGGGGGGGGGCATTGCATTCAAAGAAGTTGATTTGGGGGGAGATTGCTTGATCTTGGTCATTGGAAACAATGCTAATTAGTAATAATTACAACATAAGCCACCTAGAACTAGCTCTATCCTATCGGACTTCACTTGCCAAACCAGGAACACTAGCCCCACAGGCTAATTTTCCTACAATCAAAATATCTACTACAGGTACTCTTGAGTTCGCTCAGTATCTAATGCTCCCAACTCATTGCCTCAAGCGTCCATCCAGGGCTCTCACAATAACCCTAATTGCATTAAAATGTCCCACTTGGTTCAATCATTCAAAATACTCTTCATATAATCTTTTCTGAAAAAATTACTTTTCCTACAACACCACGACTGTGAATCAAAATCTCAAACATGAAATACTTTATTCCAAAAAATAACACTTGTACATCCACAAATCTTTTCATTATTCACATTTCTTTTAATAAACCAAACCTACCATAAACGACTCTTTCTTATGTGGAAGCAAAATCCAACTCCACGAAATCCTTTAAATTCTACTTTTAAATCTCACATTCCATACATACATAAAAATCAATGAATTTCTCTTTAATCCAATCAACTTAAACTGAAAAAGTCTCTTTATTGTCTGGGATCTCATCCCCAAAATTTGAAATTCTTTAGTTCTAAAAATAAGAAATATCACCCGTTTAGAAACTGAAAAATAACCGTTTAGATTTTGAGTTTTCGTCTTTCAAAACTGAAACATATATCCCCTTAAAGATAAAAATTTTATTTACAAAAATATAGATTTGCACCCTCAAGTTTATTACCTGAATACATTAAAATATGAAACTAGATTCCCACAAAATCTGAAATTTATACATTTGAAATCGATCAAAAGAATCAATTAATCATCACACAAACACTAGATTTATACATGCACATAAACTCATATATATATGCACTCTAGGGTTCTCAACCCTAGCACACTACACAACACACACAGCCCGAGCCCCACACTCCAAACTGAAACACAAAACAGCCCAAAACAGTAGCCACCGGGTCTGCATAATGCTTAGGTTGCACTGTGCAACACCCAAACCGAGCCCCCTAGGTCTAGAGTTTAATCCCGAAACCCTTACCCTAGTGTTCCAACATTCAAATGTATATTTGTCAATGGTTTTTAACATGAAAACAATGCATAAAAATTTAATATTTGACCCATGATAAACTCACGTTAAAAAAGTGAATAATTCATAAAAGTTTCATCTTTAATTACTCAAATTCATGTTCTTGAATCATATTCAAGTTTTAAACATCTACAACACACATAAGTTCAATATATCTTTTGTGCATAGACAACTCCATTACTCAAGAAAAAATTAGACATGATCATCACATAATAAAGATCTGATTTTTATCTCTTGTTATCAATTAATCATCATTCAACAACATCTCTTCAATCATCTCATGGTAAAAAAAAAAACAACATATACATTTTCTATAACATCCATAGATCCACATAAAAAAAATACTAGCATGATAATCTACTCTACCATGAATAAAACAAATCAAGAGAGTTGGAACGTTACCCACTTCTTGAAGAAAATTGATACAACTAGTAGTCTTCTCCTCCAAGCAATAGATCTACTCCCCAATAATTCAAAAATATCACAAAAAGTTTCAAATGGAAAAGGGAGGCCGAAAGTTGCTGCTCACTAAATAGGCCAGAATTGTATTTGTAGGGTTTCTTTGGGATATTTGCAAATAAAACCCCCTAGAAATCCAAATTTGCAAGATTTAATAATTTTCCAATTAAATCAAATCAAAACCAAAACAAAGAGAAAAAAATTTATCCCTTAAATTTCTCTACTGTAATTCGGCCCCCAATTTCGGCCAACAGTATTTTGAAAATTAAAATTTTACCTCTAAATGACTTTTTGCAGAAAGGCCCCTTCTTTCGAATTATTTACAAAAGTTATTTCTCTTATTCAGAAAATCTCTAAAACTTAAATATATTCAATTATAAATGATAAAATTTATTTAGCAACTCAAAATTCCAAAACTTGTATTTAAAAAAATTTGCATGTGTTTTGCATGTGCAAAACGACAATTTTACAAAAATTGAAGATAATTAAATAAATAATTTAAAAATTATTTATCAATTCAAAATATTACCTTTAAATTTCTAGGGCGTTACAGTGTTCAATTGAAGGAATTACACATGAACATGAACTATGAACCGATTTCAAGACACGATAAACAAATACGGAACTACTTGCAGAGTTCAAATGAAAACTTGCACATGATCTAAAAGGGTGTACAAGCGACGCTTGCCTTTATCACGTGAAAGTTACAACGAAGGAAGGAAAAAGTGTGGCTATGGCGGTAAGCAAAAGTGACAACAGCAACAAGCAATCGCGATGCAACTATGGCAACGAGCATACTGTGAGGCAGCAACCACGACAAGACAATGACACGCCGAAAGACAGCAACAGCGAGCAACTTCGTCAAGGGCAGAAAGGTCGGTAGCGGCGACACCGTGAGCAGGGAAGGTGTTGGCTGCGGAATGTAGGGTGGAGTTGTTGAATGAGTTGTTGTAGTGTTGAATGAGTCCAAATAAATGACTACTGGAATCGGGGTTTTGGGCATAAAGATGGAGATAGTAGAAGGGCATCGGGGAGTTGCTGGAAGCAGTCGACTTCGATTTTCGAGGAAGAAGGGTGGTGTAGCAGTGATGAGGGAGGTATGGTTCGGGTTCGGGTGGTGGTAGAGGATGGTGGAGTTGAGTTGAGTCGAGGCAGTCAAAGGGGCAGCAAGAGGAGGCATCAGGGATGATGATGATGACCGGCGCTGGTGCTTTTGATGGTGTTCGGAGGAGTTGCGAAGGGCAGTAGCGGAGGCCGGGTGTGCTGCAAGGGGGCCGGGATGTAGGGGTTGTCAGTTGTACAATGATGTTCGGAGGTGAGGGCGAGGCTGGTTGCTACAGCTTTTCGGGGTGTGGAGACGGTCGTAGTCGGGGGAGGCAGTTAGTAGGTGCTCGATGTGCGGGTGGTTCTGCGGTGGAGGTCGGAGCTTGGTCGTCGGGTGATGAAGGTAGTGGAAGGAGGAGGATGGAGGAAGAAGATGTGGGGGGTAATTAGTGTAATTAATGGAGGATGTTTATTACGGATTTGGTGGGGTGATTAAGGAGAATATTAAGGGGGAAGTTAACGGGGATAGGTATAGTGGGGTGATCAGTTATGAAAGATGAAGAGATTGGAGAGTTATGAGTTGGCTGATATGTTGGGTTGAATTGGGTTTAATAATAATAATAAACCAAATACAAGATTGGACTGGGTTTGGGCTAAGAATTCGGTTTGGGCTTCACAATTTAATAAAGAATCAAATACAACTATAGAATGGGCATTGGGTTCACAAAATAAATAAGATTGGGTTGGGTTCAGAATAAATAAATAAACAAATTATAGAATAGATTATGTAACACCCCGTGTTAAATATAATAATATATAAAATATATAAGGGATTTGGTTGTTGCCCCATAAGATTTCCTATGGGGGTTTGTATATGGAATTGATGTGATAAGAGTGGGGGGCCCACGGTTTGAGAAGCAAAAAGAAACAATTAAAATGCTGCTGCTGCTTGATGCTACCGTCAGCCATGGCTGATGTGGCACGTGGTGGGGGGCCCACCATGAGAGTAGTTGCCACTGTCTCTTTGTGTGAGGTGGCCGTGGGGCCCGGGACCAGGGTCTTGCACTCTGCTGTGTGTTCTCCCGAGGAGAGAGATAGAGAAGTGTAAGTGAGAATTAGTCCCATATCGGGGATTAAACTAGAATAAAATAACTATAAATAATATAGCCTATGATCAAGAGTCACCAATCCGGTTAACCACCTTTTGAGAGGCAGTCTGTGATGTGCAGTTGTACTATACTATAAGTAATTTGTCTAATAAAATGTATAAAATTGTCTGAGTTTGGGTCCCGGGCATTACAGATTAGGAACTTGGGCTTTGACAAAACAATTGATTATTCAAATGTATGCAATAGAGTTTAAAATAAAGAATAGAAGCATTACAGAAAATTTGAAATACAAAAATAAATTCCTCTAAAGTTTATTGTATGAAATTTTTACAGATCGGCAGTATTGATTACTATATAGAATTGAACACCTGAAAGGGCCATGATTATTCCAGAACTTGAGAAGGTCATGCGAGAGCAGACATTTTAACATCTTACAACATAATGTTGTGAATCTTGATTTAGAGGATCCCCCCCCACCCCATTTGTGAAGAAAATGCTTTAGTTTCGATGATATATTAACTTGCACTAGTTATCTACATGCGTGCGATGTATGCCATAAATTCATGCGGATGTCATAATGCAAAATCAACCCCGAAACCTTAAAAGTCGATTAGCCTCGCCCATAATTCCCTAAATCTAAATCAAACCAACCCAAATCAGAACCATAATCATCCAATCAAGCCCAAACCCAATACCAAAACTCGAAACAATACACAAAATTACATATAGTCATAAACCCTAAACTCCAATCCTCAATTCAAAATCAAATAATCTCAACCAGAAACACATCACTACACACAAATGAAAAACATGCCAACTTTTACTTATTCAAACCCAAATAAGCTAAGAGCGCATTGATAATCGATTTGATGCCAACATAATACAATCATAAAATCTGCATGCAATCATCAGAACCATCTTAACTAATTCTCAATTGAAAAGCCCCCAATGAAAAAACAAAAAAATTGATTCTAGAAAAGTCGTAAAAAAACCAACCTTTTCCTTATCAATGTCCCCCATCCTCCTTTTTTGAACCTAGCCGGCGAGGGTGCTGAACTCCTATACAAAATCACATATAATCATAAACCCTAAACTGTAAACCTCAATCTGAATATCAAACAATCTTAACAGTAGCCACATCACAAACCACAAAAGAAAAACCAAACAGTAAGCTGATTCCCAAACATGGCCTATAACTCTTGCAACAACATTATAAAGTCAAATTTGACAACAAAGTTTAACATGTCCGAGATAGGCATCAACAACAACAAAAGTGAGGACAACCATAACACAAAACAACATAAAAAGATACAATTCATTCATTCTAAACTAAGAATCCCAAAAATAAAAAGAGAAGACTCATATTCTAGATCAACAAATTAATTAACTGACTAAAATGAGTGAAACTTTAGTAGAGAAATGATGACATGTTCGATTAGGTTGCTTCTAGTGAGGGAATCAAAGTTGAGGATGATGGACTAAGCCACGGAACGACAAGGGCCGCAATCGTTGTGTAGCAAGAGTGGGGAAGTGGCAAAGGAGATGGTGAGGCATTGATGGTGGAGGAGACGACAGGCGGTGGCGGGAGTGGAGAAGTGCAGTGGAGGGAGGTGGTCGGCGGTGGTTGCGTAACGTTGGTGGGGAGGGGCGACAGGATGGGGCAGTTGTTGGGTCGCAAGAGAGAGAGAGGGAGAGGAATAGAGAGAAGGCGGGTGGTGGTGGGAGTGGAGAGGTGCAGAGGGGGGAGGTGGTCGATGACGGCTATGTAACGCCGGTACGGTGGGATGAGGCAGCCAGTGGGGAGAGAGGGAGAGAGAGAGAGAGAGAGAGAGAGAGAGAGAGAGAGAGAGAAGTAAAACCTAAGGTTTTACCAGAATTGAGGGGTTTAATCTGCACGTGTGATGCACATTTTCGTTTGTCCTTAAATTCCTACTTTTCACAAAAGAAAACTTTACTTTTAACTTTTTCAAATCCAAATAAACTAAGAGCGCATTAGTAATCGATTCGATGCCAACGTAACATAAGCATACAATTAGCATGCAATCAATAAAACCACCGTAACGAATCCTCAATTGAAAAGTCCCTAATGAAGAAACAAAAAATTGATTAAAGAAAAACCATTAAAAACTAACATTTTTCCTTGTCGATGTCCTCCCTCCTCCTTTACTAGTGCCGAACCCTGGAGACGGTGCTGAATCCCTACACAAAATCACATATAGTCATAAACCCTAAACTCCAAACCTCAAGCTCAATATCAAACAGTCTCAACCGCAACAACTTCACAACACACAAAAGAAGAACTCAACTTTTACTTATTCAAATCCAGATAAGCTAAGAGCACATGCGTAATCGATTCGATGCCAACATAACATAGTCATTAATTTAACATGGAGTCAACAGAACCACCTTAAGTAATCCTTAATTGATGAGCCCCCAATGAAGAACAAAAAACTGATTTAAAAAAAGCAATAAAAAACTAACATTTTTCCTTGTCATGTCCCCCCTCCCCTTTTCCGGTGCTGGACCCAGTACGCGAGGGTGCTGAATCCCCTACACAAAATCACATATAGTCATAAACTCTAAACTCCAAACATTAATCTCAATATCAAATAATCTCAACCGCAACCACAACACAGCACAGAGAAGAAAAATCCAACAGTAAGCTGATTCCCAAAAAGGGCCTACAACTCTTGCAACAACATTATAAAAATCAAAATCGATAATAAGTTTAATATGTCTGAGACAGGCATCAACAACAACAAAATTTGGGGAAAACCATCAACAAAACAACACAAAAAGAGAAAACTAATTCATTCTGAACTAAGAATCCCAAAAATAAAAAGAGAGAACTCATATTCTAGATCAACAAATTAATTAACTAAATGAAATGAATGAAATTTTAGCAAAAGGATGACCTGTTTGATTAGGTTCCATCTGGCGAGGGAATCAAAGCTAAGGATGATGGAGTAAGGACACGAATGGAAATGGCCGCAATCATTGTGTGGCGGGAGTGAGGGGAAGTGGCAGAGGAGATGGAGAGACGTTGATGGTGGAGGAGACAGCTGGCAGTGGTAGGAGTGGAGCTATGCAGAGGAGGGAGGTGGTCGGTGGCGGCTGTTGGCTGTTTCTTTTCAAAACCAAGATTCCCTTCCTTACTTTTAGTCCCACATCGGTGGGAATGTTTGCCATGTGAGTGGTTATAATACAAACCATCCTTTACCCCATTGTAGACATGTGTGGTGTGGAGAGAACTCGTGGGCCACACGTGCGCGCCGCCGCCGCCTGGCCCGGTTCGGTTCGGCGTGCGTAGTGGGCACGGGTGTGCGCGCCCGCATCTGCGGACACGAATGCCGATCCGAAATTGCTCTTCAGGTTCGGGTTGAGGTCCAAAACTTCTTTTGCTGTTTATTTTTTCCTTTTGACTAATTTCTCCTAAACGTTGAATTAGTTTCTCAGATCCGAAAAAACTGGCCTCCTTCTCTCCACACGTTCAGCAACGTTCACACTTTCTTCTGCCTATATATTCCAAACTTCCCCTCCTTTTACAACTACTGAAAAATCAAATCAGATCCACATAAGAAATCTCCTTCTTCGCTGCTTCCGCAAAACCTTCTTTAGTTCGCTGCTTCCACAAACTTCCGCTCTCTGTTTTCGCTTTCGTTCTGGGCAAGGACAAGTTCGGGTCGATCTCTCGACGTTGTGTGCGACAGCGAGATGCCGGTGATACCGGGGGTTTTACCACTAGGAGCATCTGCGAAGAGTCTGCACATAAGACCACAGATCAACTCTTAGGGCAGTGCGCTCCGCGCGACTTCCCCATAGGCCGGTAACTCCTTTTTAATTTCTTTTGTTCCGACCGATATCAAAGATTAGAGACAATTTTTTAATAACAATCTAAGAGTTGAGCCATATTGTTAATCTGATTAATTAGCACATATAAACAGAATTGCTTATTGTTAATCTAATTAATTAGCACATATAAACAGAATTGCTTATTGTTAATCTGTTAATTAAGCACATACATATTGTTAATCTGATTAATTAGCACATATAAACAGAATTGCTTATTGTTAATCTGATTAATTAGAACATATAAACAGAAATGCTTATTGTTAATCTGTAATTTGGCACACTCTGTTTGATTAAGATAGCCTGATACATCATACACAGTTTTGATTAAGATACAACCTTGATTAAGATACATCTTTGATCGTGGACAATTTCATTAAGATACAGTTTTGATTAAGATACACTACATTCTGTTTGATTAAGATAGCCTGATACATCATACACAGTTTTGATTAAGATACACTACATTCTGTTAATTAAATTCATTATTAAATATTGTAAGGGCTAAATAAATAAATAAAATAAAATAAAATATTTTTGAGCTTGCATTGTGAACCATTTCATCAATAAATCAGTCACTTGTGCAAGAACCGAATCTGGACTAGTTACTGGCTAATTGTCGGTTCATCAACAATTCTTAAGAACCAGATCTGCACTGCAAATTAGTATTGCTAAGACATTGATGTCAATGTTATACAATTTAGCATTGTGCATAAGACAGTGATTAAATTCGTGCATATATATATACACATATTCCTTTTTCCATAAAGTGTCGTTCATATCAATTATAGACCACCCACCTTGTTATTAACAAATTGAACTATTGATAGATCACTATAAATTCCCACATTATAGAATATCTATAGCTTTAAAATCCTTACAGTCTTAATCTGTTGTTAATCACAATATTTGTTGGCACCAAATTTGTGTTATTAGATTCATTTTAATATTTTCAACGTTTTAGAATATTAATCGTTGTAAATCTGCTTGTATAAATTTGCTATAGTCAATCTGCTAGCATAATTAATTGTTAGTACATTATTCATGTTATATTGTGAATAGCATTACTATCTGCATAACAATATCAAGACTATTATTAGTTGTGGTGCTAGATTTTTCTTGGTATCCTTTAAACATTTAGATAAAGGAATAGTTATTGATTCTGCAAATTCCTTAAAAGAAATCTAAAGTTCTAAAAAGGAAAGATAAATTTGGGAACAAGCCAAAAGGGTCCTTCTGTCAACCGGGTGTAAACAGCCCTAAGCGACACGGTATTTAAGCATCTTCGGACCACCGCTAGCTAGGAACTGACTCCTACAGCTAACCCAAGTAAATCAGAACTTGATAGACTAAAGATTTGTTTAGGAAGATTAGCAAGATCATTAACTATCTTCTAGAGCCCGTGACACCTTATTGTCTAGAGCCCGTGACACCTTATTGAGTAGTTACAATATTATTCCTACAGACTCTAGACTGCTATATTATTTATCATGACTGGGAAAGAAGAGACTGCTTCTGCCAGCCAAGTTTGATGGCACCCACTTCAAGAGGTGGCAGAGTCAGATGAAATTCTGGCTCACCACCTTAGGACTGCTCTCAGCAATTGATGGATCCACACCCATCACAACTGATTCTGACAAGTCTGAGTCTACCAAAGAAGTTTCAGAATTCCCTATTTCCTCTCAAACTTCTAAGGAATCCTCTAGTTCCCAAAAACCTAAAACCCCTAAGGAAATAGACTTTCACTGTTTTCATCGAATTCTAAGCGCCTTATCTGACTCTCTTTATGACATATTCTTTGAATATAAAAATGCTAAAGAACTTTGGGATGCTTTAGAAGATGAATATGGTTGTGATGATGCTGGAATTGAAAGATTCAATTCTTCAGCTTTCAATAGGTATTTCATGGTAAATAACAAACCTATGAATGACCAAATCCATGAATTCCAAGAATATGTGAGGCATATTCAAGCCAAAGGTACAACATTTTCTACTGAATATAAGATAGCTTGCCTAATAGATAAACTCCCTCCTTCTTGGTCTGATGTCAAGAAGGAACTCACTCATACTCAAGGTGAGCTTACCTTTGCCCAAGTCCTAAAGAAGATTAGAACAGAAGATCAACTTAGGCTTAGGTCCAACCCTAAAAATGAATCTAAAGCAAAGGTAAACCTTGTAGTTTCAACCCAAGGAAAATCTAAACCCAATAATCCTCACAAACCTAAGAAAAACTCCTTCAAGAAAAAGAACTTTCAGCCTCATCACCAAAATCACCAAAACCACCAACACCACCAAAACCACAGGACTAGAAACTTCGGTCAGACTCAGGATCAACAGAGGTTTTGTTTGGTGTGTGGAAGAACAAATTATCTATCCTTCAATTGCTTTCATAGGAAGAAGGAACCAATCACGACTCCTTATAAGGGGAAGGCCCTACCAAACCAGAAGCCAACATGATTCTGAATGGATCTTCTAGTTCCTTCAGGTCTGTGACTTACCAACCTTCTGTTAATATTTCTTACCATTCTGATGACTGGTGGTTGGATTCTGGAACTAATGTTCATGTTTCATTTGATCTCTCCTGTTTTTCAAACTATCAGGAATCATGTGGAGGAGGCATAACCCTAGGAGATGGATCAACGGCACAGATTGTTGGAAGAGGAAGAATAGATCTGAAGATGACATCAGGGAAAAATCTGCCTCTTCATGATGTACTTCATGTGCCGTCAGTTAGGAGAAACTTAGTTAGTGGTTCCCTTCTTGTAGCGTCAGGTTTCAAAATTGTAATGGAAGCAAATAAAGTTGTATTTTCTAAGAATGAATCTTTTGTTGGAAAAGGATATGTAAAGGATGGTCTTTTCATTCTCAGCACTATAAACAAAATGTCAGATCCTTCTCCTGTTGTTTCAAATATAGAATCTTCCAGTGTTTGGCATAGTAGACTAGGTCATATGAATCTGGGTTCTCTTAGAAGGATGATGAACTTAGCTCTTATTCCCAAGTCTCTTGTAGATAATAAACACAAATGTGAGATTTGTGTTCAAGCCAAACATTCTAGACTACCTTTCAAATCTATAGAGAGAAATTCTGATCCTCTAGAACTAGTTCATAGTGATGTTTGTGACTCAAATATGGTTTTGACCCGAGGCGGTAGGAAATACTTTGTCACTTTTATAGATGATTGTTCTAAGTATTGCTATACCTACCTTCTCAAAACCAAAGATGAAGTTCTAGATAGATTTAAGGTTTTCAAATATGAAGCTGAGAACCAATTAGAGAAAAAGATTAAGATCCTTAGATCTGATCATGCCGGAGAGTATACCTCAAACGAAATGACTAACTTCTGTGAAGAACACGGAATAATTCATGAGGTGACTGCTCCTTACTCACCACAGTCCAACGGAGTTGCTGAAAGGAAGAATCGAACTCTGTTAGATATGGTGAATGCCATGCTTCTCAGCTCAGGTGCTCCTGATAACTTGTAGGGAGAAGCCTTATTGACAGCCTGTTACATCCTAAACAGGATCCTTAGTAAGTCAAAGGACAAGACTCCCTATGAATTATGGAAAGGTAGAACTCCTAGAGTCCATTACCTTAAGGTCTGGGGATATCTAGCAAAAGTAGGAATCCCTGAACCTAAAAAGAGAAAGATTGGACCTAAGACTGTAGATGCTGTGTTCATAGGATATGCCTTATATAAAAATGCCAATAGATTTCTAGTGACTCATTCTGAAGTAAATGAAATCTCTAATAATACCTTCATAGAAGCTAGAGATGCAGTTTACTTTGAGAATATATTCCCTTTTAAAGATAGAATTTCTTCCAACCCCTCCAGTTATTCCCTGCCTCCTTCTACCAGTTCCCATTCTCAACCTTCTAGCTCACAACCTGATCAAGACTCAGAACCTAGAAGAAGCAAAAGAGGTAGGATTGAAAGAAATTTAGGAGAAGATTTCTTCACTTATTTGATAGAGGGTGAGCCCTCAACTTACGAAGAAGCAATATCTTCTCCTGATGCACCTTTCTGGAAAGAAGCCATCAACAATGAGTACAACTCCATTATGGAGAACAGTACTTGGCATTTAGCAGACCTGCCTTTAGGTAGTAAACCCATAGGTTGCAAGTGGATTTTCAAAAAAAAACTTAGAGTTGACGGTTCAATAGAGAAATACAAAGCTAGATTAGTAGCCAAAGGTTTCACCCAGAAAAAGGGATTAGATTATTTTGACACTTACTCTCCTGTATCTAGGATTGCCTCTATTAGAACACTTCTAGCTTTAGCATCCATTTATGACTTGATAATTCATCAAATGGATGTAAAGACAGCCTTTTTGAATGGAGACCTAGAGGAAGAAATCTACATGGAGCAACCTGAAGGCTTTATTGCTAAAGGTCAGGAAAAGAAAGTTTGCAAATTAGTAAAATCTCTTTATGGCCTAAAGCAAGCTCCCAAGCAATGGCACAGCAAATTTGATAAAGTGATTTTAGAATATGGCTTCTTACCAAATGAGTATGACAAATGTATATACTCTAAAAACACTGATAGAAGTTATGTCATTATATGCTTATATGTAGATGACATCCTCATTTTAGGATCAACACTTGAGTTAATAAATAATACTAAAGACTATCTATCTAGCATGTTTGATATGAAAGACTTAGGAGAAGCTAACCTAATTCTAGGAATGCAAGTATCCAAATCCAAGGAGGGTTATACTCTCTCCTTAATACATTCTATTGAGAAAATGCTAAGAAAATTTGAGTATTCTGATAAGACACCTGCTCGTACTCCTTTTGACAGTAGTATCATTCTCAAGAAGAATGAAGGTTCACCTGTAGAACAACATAGATACTCTCAAATGATAGGTTCTCTTATGTATATAACAAATAGAACTAGACCTGATATTGCATTTGCTGTTGGGAGACTTAGTAGATATACTAGTAACCCAAACCGGTCACATTGGTCAACATTAGAAAGAGTATTTAGATATCTTAAGGGTACTATAGATTACAAACTTCATTATTCTAGATACCCTGATATCATAGAAGGTTACTCAGATGCAAACTTGGTAACTAACTCACATGATGTGAAATCCACAACTGGATATGTCTTTACCTTAGGAGGTGCTGCAATCTCCTGGGATTCATGTAAACAAAACATCATAGCTAGAAGTACTATGGATTCTGAAATGATAGCTTTGGACACTACTTGTACAGAAGCTGAATGGCTTAGAAATTTGATTATACATATACCTGTTACTAATATTCCTGTTCCTGCTATTTCCATAAACTGTGATAATAAATCTGTTATAGAACTACTAAAGCATAATTCTGTGAATGCTAAGATGAACAGACACCTGCAGCTGCGCTTCAAGTCAATCAAGAGCCTACTAGGCAAATTTGTGGTTCCTGACTATATAAAGTCAGAAAAGAACCTTGTAGACCACTTGACAAAGGGTCTGTCTAGGACGTTGATCCTAGAATCATCGAAGGGGATGGGGTTAAGCCCATAAGTAAGTCACCCGCTGTGGCAACCCAACCAAGTCTGACTGGAGATCCCAAGAAGCCGGTTCAATGGGTAGAAACAAGCTGGACTTCGGTGACTATTATGGAACAATGACTCAGAGATTAAATTCTCATAAATTAATGCCCAGGTGGCTGAACGAGGTTGTACAATGATATCCCATCCCTATGGTGACAGTGTTCCTGTGTGATCTGGTTAGAATGATTTCTAAACTCTTAATAGGTTCAAACATTATTATGTAGGGTTGACTCCGATCACCAACCTTGTGAGGACTTACCTATATGAGAGGTCGTGAAGGCCGCGACTATGGGACAGGGCGATCCCAGACAACTCTCATGAATATGGAAAAGTGCGCATGGCCATTCAAAAGCGCCACCCGATAGACCCAAGAACCTCTAGCGTACTATGTGTGCTATTTTTTGAATCTGATTCAAGAAGTCTGATTCAAGGCATAGTCCATCAAGCACTTCTTCAGAAAAAGACAATAGTCACTACGTAAGATTCAAGGCTGCAGTCCATCTCATTTATGCATAGTATACTCTTGCCCAGAACTTCTACATCATTATTCTTTTGTTATCACTGTCTTTGGAACTTGGTTTTGGAGGGGGATTGTTGGCTGTTTCTTTTCAAAACCAAGATTCCCTTCCTTAGTTTTAGTCCCACATCGGTGGGAATGTTTGCCATGTGAGTGGTTATAATACAAACCATCCTTTACCCCATTGTAGACTTGTGTGGTGTGGAGAGAACTCATGGGCCACACGCGCGCGCCGCCGCCGCCTGGCCCGGTTCGGTTCGGCGCGCGTAGTGGGCACGGGTGTGCGCGCCCGCATCTGCGGACACGAATGCCGATCCGAAATTGCTCTTCAGGTTCGGGTTGAGGTCCAAAACTTCTTTTGCTGTTTATTTTTTTCCTTTTGACTAATTTCTCCTAAACGTTGGATTAGTTTCTCAGATCCAAAAAAACTGGCCTCCTTCTCTCCACACGTTCAGCAACGTTCACACTTTCTTCTGCCTATATATTCCAAACTTCCCCTCCCTTTACAACTACTGAAAAATCAAATCAGATCCACATAAGAAATCTCCTTCTTCGCTGCTTCTGCAAAACCTTCTCTGGTTCGCTGCTTCCACAAACTTCCGCTCTCTGTTTTCGCTTTCGTTCTGGGCAAGGACAAGTTCGGGTCGATCTCTAGACGTTGTGTGCGACAGCGAGACGCCGGTGATACCAGGGGTTTTACCACTAGGAGCATCTGCGAAGAGTCTGCACATAAGACCGCAGATCAACTCTTAGGGCAGTGCGTTCCGCGCGACTTCCCCATAGGCCAGTAACTCCGTTTTAATTTCTTTTGTTCCGACCGATATCAAAGATCAGAGACAATTTTTTAATAACAGCGGCTGCACAACGCTGGTCGGTGGTGTGGTGGGATGGGCAACCGGTGGATCGTAAGAGAGATATGGAGAGGAATAGAGAGAAGGCGGGCGGTGGTGGGATTGGAGAAGTGCGCACGGGGCGGGGGGGGGGGGGGGGTTGTAATGCCGGTGTGATGGTGGGGATGGGGCAGTCGGTGGGTCGCACGAGAGAGAGTGAGAGGAATAGAGAAAAGTAAAACCTAGTGTTTTTTTCAGATTTAGGTGATTTAATCTGCACGTGTGATGCATGTTTTTCCCTCTTAAGCCCATATTTCTTACAATTTTGAGTAGTTACTTTGGCTAGAAAAATGTTCTAGACTCTGTCTCTGCAAAATTGAGTACTGGTGGTCAACGCTGGCTGTGTAATGCCGGTGCGACGGTGCAGTGGGATGGGGCAGCCGGTGGGTCGCACGAGAGAGAGTGAGAGGAATAGAGAAAAGTAAAACCTAGTGTTTTTTCAGATTTAGGTGATTTAATCTGCACGTGTGATGCATGTTTTTTCCCTTAAGCCCATATTTCTTACAATTTTGAGTAGTTACTTTGGCTAGAAAAATGTTTCTAGACCCTGTCTCTGCAAAATTGAGTACATGATGGGCATGAGCTATTACTGTCAGAGAGTGACATAAATAATTGTGAAATAGTAGTAGCTCAAAAGTAAAATAAAGGAAAAAGGTGAAGATAATACCATGATGGAATATTTGAATGGAGATTAGGATTTCACTTAACAGATGTGCATCGAAGCTCAAGCAGACAAGTGCAGGGTAAAAGAAACAAAGTTAACATGCATGCAAAAAGATGGAAAAGACAGAAGATCATGAAAGAAAGCAAGGAGTTGAGTTAGCAGTTTAAACTTTTTAGGGCATGACAATTAAACCTGATTGATATGTTTACTCTTTTCTATTCAGCTTTGTTACAAAAGAGCGCGCGTTAAGCTTGATTTCCATCAAAAAAGAACTAAAGTCCCTAACTAGTACTCTAACCTTTGTTCTCCAATAAGATTTTTTATATTAAGATTATGACACTATAGTTCTTCACGTATTTATAAATCATCAAGACTACTCCTGATAATAAAGAATTGTTTGGTCTGCTATAAAAGTTGAGTACACTGCAATGAGCCAATGAGAACACAAAGTATATCTTGTTTAATTTGATAGATCTACAAATACAAAAGATTAATAAGTTATTTGTTTTCATATAAAATTTCAGAAAAATACACAAGAATCTGGCGATTTTTTTCCTCTCCTCTCCCTCTCCCTTTTCCCGTCAGATCCGAGCTCTCTACTTCTCTTCTCCTAAATCCTCCTTCATTAATCTGTCTTATCTCGTCTAGCTCTACAAGCCCTTTTCGTGTGATCTCCGATTACGCTATTTCCTGTTCCCTCCCTTCTCCGGTGTTCCCTAGCTTTCCTGGTGGTGTCGTCGGTCGCTGGCTGCTTCTTCCCCCCTGCAGGTTGCTGATGTATCATCAGTGAAACGCCGATAGTTTCAGCTTCTCTCCACTCTCAGTAGATCTACAAGCCCTGTTCGTGTGTTCTCCTATTCCGCTATTTCCTGTTCCCTCCTTTCTCCGGTGTTCCCTGGTCTTCTTGGTGGCGCCGTCGATCGTTGGATGCATCTTCCCCCCTGCTGTTTTGCTGGTGTATCCTTTGTGGAGTGTCGGCAAGCTCGATTTCTGTCCCATCTCAGCAGGTGCGCACTCTTCGGGTGTTGTCGTTGTGCCTGGCGAAGCTCCTTCCCCTTTTATCACTGTAAGTCCATTCCACTTTTATCTCGCTCCTCGCTTTCGGTAAGTTTGGTCAGAGGTTTATCACTGTAAGTTCTTTCACTCTCCGGCTGATTTTCATTATTTCGTTTGTTGGTGTGGTTCGTTTTCCTTTTGGCTTTGGAGTTGTGGTTTTCTATCGTTTCGTGTTGCCCTCTTGGGTGTTTTTGCTATATATTAGTACAATTTCTGGCGCTATCCTATATCTCTTAGCTATAGTCTTCCACTTCTGCTATTGGAAGCATCTGCTCTATTGTGGGTTGTTCTACTCTCCCTTAGTTCTCCCTTATTGGATTGTTTCTCCTATCCATTAGTGGATTATTCTCGCCATTGTTGAGTTCAGTGTTCAACAGAGCTATCTCAGAGGTGCTTCTGAGCTTCTCTGCTGCCCATCGTTGTGGCATTCCATCTTTTTATTGCTTTTCGCCATTTTTCGGTGGAGTTTTTGGGCCGTTTGTTTATCGTGGTTTTAGCCCATGGATCTTTCATGGGTGCAAGTTGTTAAAAAAAATTCAAAAAAAAGGCCTGGTCCCCCATTGAGTTCTGCGTATGGGCCTAGCCCATCTGGGTTCCTGAGACCCGGTTACGCAAAGCTTCCGAGCAATTTCCCTATCCTCTCTTCCCGCCTTTCTCTCTCTCAGTCTCCATCTCCTTCTCTCTTCCCCATTTTGAAAGCACACCGTTCTCTCATCACCTGCTTCCGCTGCTTACAATCTGGTCACATCAAAAAATACTGTCTTGCTTCAATGAAGTGCCTCTTTTGCTTAAAAGAGGGTCACTCGCGACCCAAGTGCTTCGCTCTTCAGAGGTTGCTGGGCATGTCTATCGGAGTTCCGATCTCGGAGCAGGTTCTCGTAGCTATCGATTTTCCGGCTTTACAACATAAGCTATCCTCGGAATCCTCTCTTTTCCCCAAACTCAAAAAGAAAAGTTCTTCTAGATCCCCTCTTCTCCCTACGCCCCTTCCAAGCGTTCGTATTGAGGAGTCTTTAGCTCCTCCTGCTAAAGAGCAGGTATCTCTTCCATCTTCAACTATCAAGCCAGACGTTTTTAAGGTGTTCATTCCCCCCTCTGACCTCTCGGATCGTCTTAAATCTTTTGACACTTATGGCGCCATTTCGTTTGACGGAGGTTCTGTTCCGATTTTTACTCTCAATTCTCTCCTCAGCAACTCGTGTAATGTGAAGAACTGGGATTGGTTTCTATGTTCCTGTTCCAATGGAGACATCGTGATTCGATGTCCGTCCCCGAAATTGCTTCAGGATCTGATTGTGAAAGCTTCTTTATCTATTGGGTCGATTACTCTTTCTATCCCGAAGTGGATTCAAGTTTCTCCCCCTAAGTCTGCTCCCAATCTGATCTCGACTGTTGTGACCTTACTAGGGTTGCCTCCATTTTGCGACTCTCTGCACAGAATGGGGCACTTGGTGTGTTGTGTGGGTCAAATTTCTAGCATCTCTTCGGCTTCTAAACTTGCTTCTGGCTGTTTGCAAGTGGAAGCGGTCTTTGACATTCCTGATTGTCAAGATCGCATCGAGGCTTTCGTGCTTCAAGATGGCTTGGTTTCCTTTCCTGTATCTGTTCAATACCATTCTCCCCCTCCTCTTAAGGATGCTGGTATTGTCAGTTCTTCTCTTCAGTCGAAGTCGAGCACCATTGCCTCCCCCATCCCCCCAGCTTTCCACCCTGGTTCAGCCTCTTCTTCCAAATCCCAGTGGAAGGCCCCTCAGAAAGCAACGGTTAAGAAAAAGTTCAATCCTTCTAACAAACCTTTCGTTCCTTCTGGCAAGCCGATGATCTCTCCTGCTAAACTGCCGAATCTGGTTTGGATTAATCCGGATCTCTCTTCTCAAGTCTCTGCCAAGCCTGTTGCCAAAGTTTCGGTTAGTCCGAAAGCTGTTCCCTCTACGATTGCCTCATCTTTGGTTTCTCAAGAGGTTAAGCTCCCGTCTTCGTCAGCTCTTATTACTTCACTGGAATCCCCTACTACCACCAAGCGTTCTGAGTCCTCTCAGTGGCCTAAGTGGGAAGTGAATCCCCACTTCGCTTCCGACTGGCAACTGTTTCAACAGCAGGCGCACTTCTCCTCTATTACGGCCGACGATCCGGCCTTACCTCAGATCAAAGTCAAATCGGATAAAGCGTCCATTGCTCCTAAGTGGACTGACCTCGACAATTTGCTGGATGATGAAGAAGATGATCGGAAAAAGGATGCTGCCGATAGCAAGGTTAGCCTATTTATTTTTTTATGCCTATTTTCCTTTTTTGATTCGGTGCATTTTCAATCCTGTTCTTTGTGGTTAGTGTTTCCTTCTCTTTTCAAAGGCCGTCAGTGTAGTAACTGGTGCCTCTTCTCTCCCTCTTTCGTTCTGTTATCATTTAAGAGTGACTCTGTTTCTACTGACATTAGGATTGCAATGCACTCTACCTTAAGTGTTTTTGCTCCCTATTTCAGTGCTTCTTTCTATACTAACCTATTTTCTTCGGAGGAGTGTGATTTTGACTCCGGATCTTATAAATCACCTTCATCGGATTCTTCCATTGTTGGTCGCTCTTGTCTGAACGTCCCCGCACTCGTTCGATCCAAGATCGGAACCTTGCCCTCTCCTCTATTGAAGGATAGAGGTTCCAAAAAATCTTGTTCTAACCCCCGTTTGATCCGATCTAGTGCTCGCCTGCGAGCTAGAGTAGACGCATCGGTCCATCGGATCGCCTCGATGGTTGGCCAAGCAGCCTCTTCTTTTGTTGATGCTCACCCCCCCCCCCCCCCCCCCCCCCCGGATCGATTTTTCTCCTCCAATTCGATAATTGTTCTGATAGCGAATTATTATCCATTTCTTCCGACTTAGGTTTCCTTTCAGTTGACTCCCCTTCTAAGGTAGCGTTGTCCATCAGGAATAAAGAACGCTCTAGAGTTAACGAGTTCAAAGGTATTTAATGATTACAGTTTCTTGGAACATTAGGGGACTACATTGTCCCGATAAACAAAGATCGGTCTTTCAATTGATTTCTTCATCGCACTGCGATCTTATCTCTCTCCAAGAATCTAAAATCGAGGTCCCTTCTCCCTCCTTTCTTAGATCGATTGGAGGATCCTTAATTACGAAATGGATCTCCCTAGACGCGATAGGGTCTAGGGGAGGTATCCTTTTCGGTGTTAAGGAAGCTATTTTCTCTATTATCTCGACTCAACGTCTCAACTTTTTCCTCATTGTTCAGCTTCATTGGTTGCCCTTTAACACCAATCTCACGGTTATTTCTGTTTATGGCCCTTCTACTCTTGAAGGTAGACCGTTATTTTGGAGAGAATTCCTATCCCTTTTGCCCCATTCTACCGGATTGTGCATCGTCTGTGGCGATTTTAATGTTACGAGATTTGCTAACGAGAGATCTAATCTTTCGTCGTCTGGCAACCCTCGTTTCAACGAATGCATTCAAGCATTGCAATTGTCTGATATCCCATTATCAGGCAGATCCTTTACTTGGTCGAACCTCCGCCATCATCCATCGATGGCGAAGCTCGACAGGTTTTTGGTATCCAATGATTGGATTAACCATTTTCATAACTCTTTTGCCTTAGCTTTACCTAATCCCTCCTCTGATCATGTACCTATTGCATTACACTCTGACTTTCACTTCCCTCGTAAGCACCAGTTCAGATTCGAAAAATTTTGGTTCCAAGACCAAGTTTTTGTTAATCTCGTTTCGGATTGCCTTTCGTTGATTTCTGGATCTTCTGGTTTAGGATCTATCCTTCTTAAACTTCACGCGATAAAACACGGATGTAAAATTTGGCACAACGAAAGGCAATTCAACACCAAATTTCTAAAAAATTTTTACCTCTCCTCCATTGAAGCAATAGACAAAATGGAGGAGCAGGGGCCGATCTCGTCTGAATTATTCGACGAGCGGAAGTCGTGCAAATTAGAATTCGCTGATATCCTTCGTCAGGATCATGTGAAATGGGCCCAGCGAGCCAAATTTCGTTGGCTCAATGAGGGTGACTGCAACACTGCTTTTTTCCATAACTTTGCTTCCCACAGGCAGAGGTGTAATCACATCTCTTCCATCATTCACGAGGGGAATGAACTCTCTTCTAACGAAGAGATTCATCAATCCTTCCTCAATTTCTATAAAAACCTTATAGGTTCGACCAAACCGAGAGCTCTAAGCTTGGATTGGATTCACCTGTATGGAGAAGTTCATTCCGACCTCTCTTCTCTTGAAGCACCGTTCTCCTTAGAAGAAATCAAGGCGGCAGTCTTCGCTTTAAAAAGCGACGCAGCACCAGGCCCAGATGGCTTTCCTGCTTTTTTCTTTCAAAAGTTCTGGAATTTGTTGAAAGATGACCTTTACCGTTTGTTCTCCGATCTGCACTTAGGATCCTTTTCTTTTGACCGTATCAACTACGCTCATATCGTTCTCATTCCTAAGTTACTTGGAGCAAACTCTGTGGTTAATTTTAGACCGATTAGTCTTATTAATACCACGTTCAAAATTATTATGAAGGTTCTGTCGACTAGACTGGGAGATGTGATTCCTCCTCTTATTGATTCGGCTCAATCCGGATTTATTAAAGATCGATTTATATTAGATAGCGTGGCCTCGGCCCAGGAAGTCATTTCCTCTGTTCACAATTCAAGATCTGAAGGAATTCTCCTTAAACTGGATTTTCAAAAAGCGTACGATAACGTATCTTGGGAATTCCTTCTCGACATCCTTCTCCATGGAGGTTTTGGGCCCAAATGGATTGCTTGGATTAAATCCAGCCTGTTTGCGGGTACCTCCTCTATTCTCATTAATGGAACAGAGGGTCACAAATTTAAAATCAAACGAGGTCTCAGGCAAGGTGACCCTCTCTCTTCTCTGTTATTCTCTCTTGTGGCTGACGTTTTCAGTAAACTTCTTCGTAACGCCTAGGATGCCCAGGTCATCGAAGGACTGGGAGAGTCTCGTTCTTTCAATGGAGTACTGAATCTTCAGTACGCCGACGACACCATTATCATGGCCAAACCTAACCCCCACACCCTCAGAAATTTGAAACTGCTTCTCTATTTCTTTGAACTGGCTTCGGGTCTTACTATTAATTTCCAGAAATCATCGGTGGTCTGGTTGGGAGGGTCCCCTAACAGGCAGGAAGAGATTTCGGCTTTCTTTAACTGTCCGGTAGCTCATTTCCCTATTACTTATTTGGGCATTCTCCTGAGGTGGGGCAAGCTCCATAGATCGGACTGGGCTCTGATGTTAGACAAGATCGAATCCAGGCTTTCGATTTGGTCAGGGAAACAGTTGTCTCGTGGAGGCAGATTAATTCTGCTCAACTCTGTCCTTTCTTCTATCCCCATCTACATGATGTCGTTCTACTTCCTTCCGTCCTGGGTTATCAAAAGAATAGACTGAGCCAGAAGCAATTTTCTCTGGTCAGGCTCATCTGTTTTCTATCCTGGTTCACATCTTTGTAATTGGAAACTCATCTGCTCATCTAAAATGGCAGGAGGTTTAGGGGTTTTAGACCTCAGACACCAAAACCTGGCCTTACTGGGTAAGTGGATTTGGAGATTTCTCAAAAGGGAGGATCTCCCTTGGATTAAGTGCATCAAAGCCAATACTTTGTAGCCAATGATTGGTGGAGTTTCCCGGATCGTCCGCATAGGAATTCCTCACCTTTCTGGAAAGGGATTTGGAAAGCCGCTGAGGCTTTCAGGTGTGGTTTAAGCCACGTTTGTGCGGATGGATCCAGGACCAGATTCTGGTCCGATATTTGGATAGGTGAGTCTTCTTTAGCTACCGCCTTTCCCGCTTTATTCCGTCTTGCTGCCAATCCGTTGGCTCTTGTTTCCGAGTACTTCTACCTCGGTCCAGCGCAAAGAGTGTGGTCAATTCCCCTCTTAGCTGATTTTCCTCCTCATTTAGGTCCAGTTGTTGATAACTTTCTCGAAGTTATTAACAACGTGGACTGGCATGATAAGGAGGACTTCCTCTGGCGATGGAATTCTTCTAAGAACTTCTCTGTCCATTCTTTCTATCTATTCCTCAATTTCAGAGGGATCAAATCACCGTTCTTCGACCTAGTTTGGAATTCTTGTGCTCCGTTGAAGGTGAAGATCCTTGTGTGGTTAGCTCTCAACAACAAACTCTTTATCGTGGAATTACTCAACAAGCGGAACCTCGCTTGGGGTCAATTGTGTCCCCTGTGCGCATCATCCTTCGAGGATGCTAACCACTTGTTTATAGAGTGCGTTTACACTTTGCCCCTTTGGAAAATTACCGTTCTAGCTTGGGAAGTGTCCGAAATCCTGGGCAATCTTTTCGATTGCTGGTCTAAGCGTCCCCCGAACGTTTGCTTTCACTTTTCCTGGATCCTCTCCTTCCAAATTATTCTTTGGATCATTTGGAGAGAAAGAAATCACAGAATATTCCGGCATGTTTATAAGTCTTCTCGGGATTTATCCTACGAATTCCTTCTCTTATTCAACTTTTGGTCCTCTTCCTTGAAGGAGGAAGCTAGAAAAAAAATGAGGGTTGATAGATTGGAGCAAGCCCACCATGTTCTCATTAATCTCAACGCTATTTAAATTCTGTACATATTTCTACTTGTTACTGTACGTTTTGGTTATCTCTCGTTCTGTTTTATTATTTGATGCTATCGCCTGCTTGGTGGATTGGTGGTTAATTTCTCTTCGGGTGTTCTTATTGCAGGCTGTAGGGTAGTGTCGACTACCCTAGTTTTGACGCAGGCTTATTTTTGGGTCTCTGTTTTCTGGGTCTGCTCTGGCGTTGGGAAGGTGTTTTTATTATTTTGGGCTGCTTGTTTTGCTATGGGAGGTCTCCCCTCCTCTACTTATCCTGATGTTCTTATCTAGTTCTAATGACTTGTCTTCCCAGTGTGTGGGATCTTCTCGTTAGGTTCAGACCATTGCTGAGCTCAATTGTTTAGAGCTTCTTACTGTCATTTAAATCTATGTTGTTTGTTCTTCGATGGTCTGTTTTT